>OVAQ01002460.1:0-12652 GCA_900406345.1 Erysimum cheiri | reverse complement strand
ATATGCACCAACACGTTAGAATGAAACATTAATTTAGTAACCAGAAAAAAAAAAAAAAAAAAAATTGGCGCCTGTCTTGTTCCCGTTGCTTTTTCCCATCTTTATCTGCAAATCTCTCTCTCTTACTCTCTCTGGTGCTACTTTGGGGAAGATGATAGCTTCTTCTTCCATCGCATGTTCTTGATTCTATCTGAAGCTGTTGTCGGTAATTTGGTCCCCCGATTCTCTCTTTCAGGTGATTGTTCATTGATCTCTGGGTTTTGGCTCTTTTATTTATTTGGAAGCTTATAGATTTGCTTTTCCTTTTTAACTCTCAGTGGCTAATCCGAATCCGATTCAAAGGTTCAATTTTTTACTTGGGTTTTTTTCACTCAAGTACTCAACACTTTAATTTTTGAGTGAGACTACAGATTCGTTTTCTGGGGTTTTATCGGAGTTGTTTAAAGATGGTATCAGTTCTTGCCTTGATACTTGTATAATCAGGATTGTCTTGTGCCTGGCTATAGATGATCGAAGATAGTGGTGGATCAAGGTTCTGGGTAATTAGGTTTTGTGATAAAGGTTTGTCCTTTACACATCTTCTGCTACTTTTGGTCTGGTCGGATCCTTTTTCTTTAACTAAAAAAGCAGCTTTTTGCATTTATCGCATCTTTTCGATGATATCGAGTTTCATCTTGCTTCGGAGTGAAACCAATTTTGGTCTTTTTGGGATCACTATTTGATTGTAGTCTCTGTCTTTTCTCTTTCAGGAGCTTATGATTTGCTCTTTTTTCAGTTCATATAGTTCTCCAAGTTTGTTCTTGATGGTTGTCTACAAGCTCTTTTGATTTGAAAAATACTTCATCATATTTGCTTCTTTGTATAGTTTGCTTTTAGGAGGATTTAGAAGATGTCTCAAAGGAGAGGACCTGATCCGCCTCCGCCCCAGAGGCGGATTATGCGGACTCAAACTGCTGGTAATCTCGGAGAGGCTATGCTGGACAGTGAAGTGGTGCCTTCGTCTCTCGTGGAGATTGCTCCTATCCTTCGTGTAGCCAATGAAGTCGAAGCTAGTAACCCGCGTGTTGCTTACTTATGTGAGTTTAAATAATGTAAAAATCGCCTGGTGATGTGATTTTTTGCGTATCTTAAAAAATCTTGATAAAAATCGTGGATACTTCTCTCAGGTCGGTT
This sequence comes from Erysimum cheiri, assembly GCA_900406345.1. Classification (NCBI taxonomy): domain Eukaryota; kingdom Viridiplantae; phylum Streptophyta; class Magnoliopsida; order Brassicales; family Brassicaceae; genus Erysimum; species Erysimum cheiri. Next base: position 11,479 of record OVAQ01002460.1, on the reverse strand, counting down.
TTATGCATTTGAGAAGGCACACAGGCTTGATCCCACATCAAGTGGACGTGGTGTTCGCCAATTTAAGACTGCGCTTCTTCAACGGTTAGAACGGGTGAATATCATCACTTTATTTACTCTGTTTGAGTTTTCATCTTCATGCCGTTGTCTTTCCTGGGGATTATGTGTCACATTTCCTTATTCCTTAAACTTCTGCAGGAGAATGAAACAACTCTTGCAGGAAGGCAGAAGAGTGATGCACGCGAAATGCAAAGTTTCTATCAACACTACTACAAGAAATACATCCAAGCTTTGCAAAACGCTGCTGACAAAGCTGACCGGTTTGTTTTTGATGGAACTTTTTTTGTTCAAAATCTCTGTAATCTTTATTGCAATCTATCTGTCTGTGTTTTTCATTCATAATGCAAATTTGTTTTACATGCAGTGCTCAACTAACAAAGGCATATCAAACTGCTGCTGTTCTCTTTGAAGTCTTGAAGGCTGTTAATCAGACTGAAGATGTGGAAGTCGCTGATGAGGTGAAAGTTGATAGTAGATTATATCTTGTAGTATCTAAACCTCTTACGTCTGTCTTATGCCATGCTTTCATGGAAACTTCTTGATATTCTCATGAACCGGGTTACCAAATTATTGGCTCACTTGTTTCTGTTCAACCTTTCTCTTGATGGTAGATTTTGGAAGCCCACACAAAGGTGGAAGAAAAAAGCCAAATCTATGTGCCTTACAACATTCTTCCCCTTGATCCTGATAGTCAAAATCAGGCTATAATGAGATTTCCTGAGGTTAACCAAACGCCCGACTAACTGTTTCGATTTGTTTAAGTGTCTTTTGTGACAGAAAATAAATATTTGTGCGCTGTTCTGCAGATACAAGCTACAGTAGTCGCACTTCGTAACACTAGGGGCTTACCATGGCCAGCAGGTCACAAGAAGAAACCCGATGAAGACATGCTAGACTGGCTTCAAATTATGTTTGGGTTTCAGGTGAAGCTAGCGAATGTCCTGTTTTAGTTTAGTTGATTGAGAATTTTTCCATGTGCTGACTGCTGATTGTGATCTAAACCTTTTAAATGGCAGAAAGATAATGTTGCGAATCAAAGAGAGCACTTGATTTTGTTACTTGCTAATGTCCACATTCGACAGTTTCCGAGACCTGAACAACAACCAAGGGTATGTACTCATTTGCACTTGGATATGATGTTTTCTTTCTCGTCTACTCTGTATCTGCACTAACAGCCTAAATTACGATTTTTGCCTTTAGTTGGATGATCGCGCATTGACTATAGTGATGAAGAAACTTTTCAAAAACTACAAAAAATGGTGCAAGTATTTGGGTCGGAAAAGCAGCCTTTGGTGAGGCTTCTCCTTGTAACACCACATTTTGAGCCTTTATTTTTTTTCATTCTTAAAATATAGAAAAGGATGTAGTACATACATTGGTATTTCTACGCCTTGTGCTTTTCTATCTAGTTATCTCTCTTGTTCCCACTTGTAGGTTGCCGACGATTCAACAAGAGGTTCAGCAGCGGAAACTGCTATACATGGGACTCTATCTTTTAATATGGGGAGAAGCTGCAAACCTGAGATTCATGCCAGAATGCCTTTGCTATATATATCACCATGTATGTAAAAAAATCAGTTTCCCCTACATATGTAAAGTAACTATGTGGTGTGGTGTGCCGTCTCTTTAAAAATCAGTTCAATATAGACTTACTAATCTACTAGTAAAATTATAACTCCAATAGTCATTTATAATGCCAAGGAAATAAAAACCAGTGCAATGTGTACATGGTTGAGTATCTATGACAAGAATGTGAAATGTTCTTATCAAAAAAAAAAAAATGTGAAATGTTCACGTGGTGAGGGTTGGAATTTTTTTTGTTAAATTGTGACATCCAGAACTTAGTAATGCATATTTCTGTTTACTTGGAGTTTTTTTCCTTGTGTCTAAATCCGAGTTTTTTATAATGTTTGAAATTTGTTCAGATGGCTTTTGAGTTATATGGGATGTTGGCTGGGAGTGTTAGTCCAATGACGGGGGAGCATGTAAAACCGGCATATGGTGGTGAAGATGAAGCTTTCCTGCAGAAAGTAGTGACTCCTATATACAAGACAATAGCAAAGGTTGCTTGCTTCGGTTTTCAGTCTTGATCATTTTGCCTTCTTTAGCTTTCTTCGGATTCAGTCCCTCCATTTTTTCATCTTCATGTTTGTACACTATAGGAAGCAAAGAGAAGTAGAGGAGGAAAGTTGAAGCATTCTGAGTGGAGAAACTATGACGATTTGAATGAATATTTTTGGTACAATGCAAATGATCATCTTGTAGCCTAGTGGAAAGACACGTCTTCTAGAGTTCCTCATGATTGGAACCCCATATCTTTTAATGTGTAGGTCAATTCGGTGCTTTCGGTTAGGGTGGCCTATGCGAGCTGATGCTGATTTCTTTTGTCAGACAGCTGAAGAACTTAGACTTGACACAAGTGAGGTATGGGTCGGAGAAACTAATTGATGTGTCTCGTTATTTTTATTTGTTTAAGTTTGTTAATAAGAATGGGTCGTTACTTTGCAACTTCTTGTCTTATGAATCAGAAATTTGTTAACTAAGTGTTAAATATCAAACTAAAATTCGATCAACCAGCATAAACTGTCATAATGTGTTAGAGCAACATACACTTTTCAACTTTAGATTGTAGTTCAACTAGTCATGAGAACGTTAGATAGAAGTGTTCCATTTATTTTCCTCAAGTTTTGTGTATATAGAATTTCATCGTTATGTTCGCTATGCTGCAGAATAAACCAAAAACTGGAGATCGATGGATGGGCAAAGTTAATTTTGTTGAGATACGCTCCTTCTGGCATATATTTAGAAGTTTCGATAGAATGTGGAGTTTCTATATCCTGTGTTTGCAGGTGCGACTAGTTTTTATTAATTTCAATTTCCAAAACATGTACATGTCATGTAATTTGATGTATTAATATCCTTTTTAGGCAATGATCATAATTGCTTGGAATGGATCTGGGGATTTGAGCGGCATCTTTCAGGGTGATGTCTTCCTAAAGGTTTTAAGCATCTTCATTACAGCAGCCATATTAAAGCTTGCACAAGGTAATAATTCATCAACTTATACCACTTTCATGCGGTTCATTAGTAACTATCTGAATTTTTACGTGTGTTCATTTTTTTTTTCTATCTTAATCATAGCATGTATTCTGTACATCTATTTCTCTGCTTCTTTTTGTTAGTTTTCTTGCGTTTCTCTTTACGACGATTATTTTTAAACCACTTTTAATTTATTTAAGAGGATTTTGGGTGGCAGGCCATTACGATCATTTAAGCCAAGCATGTTCTTATCTAGAGCTCATGTAATGTTGAAATATTTGGACAAGTTTCTGGATATGAAATAGCATCATACTTTTTTTAGAAGCAATGGTCATAGAGCAAATTTTAGAGTGTCCCTGTCATAAAAGTGATAAACCCTTCGGCTTATGCATTTCCCATCACTTCCCTCAACGTTGTAGCATTTTAATGAAGAGTTGATGTGAATTAGTAGAAATAATTTTCGTACACTTCTCTATGATTTCATAATTTATTATGTTTGCCTGCCATAATTTTTGCAAACTTTACGCATCGTTGTCTGGCACGTTTGCAGTCTTCATTTTCAGGGAGAATTAATGTTCTTTGGTTTCGTCTAATATGTTTCCATGTTGTAAGTGAAAGAAAATTAATAATGCTTTCCATAATTGGAATGTTTGCAACTTTCAGCTGTCCTTGATATAGCTCTAAGCTGGAAATCAAGACATAGTATGTCATTCCATGCGAAGCTCAGATTCATCTTCAAGGCAATTGCAGCTGCAATATGGGTGATCCTCATGCCACTAACTTACGCATACAGCTGGAGGAGCCCTTCTGGTTTTGCGCAGACGATAAAGAACTGGTTTGGGGGACACCACAGTTCTTCACCTTCCTTTTTCATTATGGTCATTCTTATCTACTTATCCCCAAATATGCTCTCTACGATGCTCTTCGCGTTCCCATTCATACGACGTTATCTTGAAAGGTCTGACTATAAAATAGTGATGCTGATGATGTGGTGGTCTCAGGTATTTATCCATATATCTTATATTAATAAGTTGTCAGTCCATGAATGCTAATTAAGACTGTGACTAATCTTTATTCTGGGTGATACAGCCGAGATTGTATATAGGGAGGGGTATGCATGAGAGTGCATGGTCACTTTTCAAGTAAGTATGTAAAACTTGCATGCTAGTTTTAATTATTGGTTGGTCTTACCACACTGCTTAACGATGTTTCATGAATGATATCTAGGTACACGATGTTCTGGGTTGTCCTTCTAATATCAAAGCTTGCATTCAGTTTTTATGCAGAGGTACCACAATTCTATCTTCAGTGTGTTGTTTTGTAGTATAACAAGACCAATATGTAAGGAGCATTTAAAAGCTAAAGACATTCTTCACTAACAGCCACTGAGGAATTTTAGACATTGTTATTATTCCATAAATATACATGTTTCTCACACTTTCCATCTTCGAAGCAGATTAAGCCTCTTGTTAAACCCACCAAAGATATTATGCGAATTCATATATCAGTCTACCGCTGGCACGAGTTTTTCCCTCATGGTAATCTTATAATAGCCTGGGTATAAGCTCTCATTGCATAATGAATTTTTACTGAATAATCNAAAAATTTAATTTTTTTTTTTTTTTTTTTTTTTTTTTTTTTACAGCCAAAAACAATATGGGTGTGGTGATCGCTCTCTGGTCACCTGTTATTCTTGTGAGTTGGCACATCTTTCATTGCCCTATGCTTCCTTTTTATGCTCTCCCCTATCTATGCTAACTTTCATATACAGGTTTATTTCATGGACACTCAGATATGGTATGCTATAGTATCAACTCTGGTGGGAGGTTTAAATGGAGCTTTTCGACGTCTTGGAGAGGTGCATACTTACAAATTTTTAAAAGCGGATAGACCTTAGTTTAATCATGATGAAGTGGCGTGCTCTCATTTCTTGAGTTTGTCAGGAAGATAATGTCTGAAAAGAAGTTTATTTCACTTGCAGATCCGAACACTAGGAATGTTGAGGTCTAGATTTCAGTCCTTACCAAGGGCCTTTAATGTTCGCTTGGTTCCAAATGAGAAGAGCGAAACTCCAAAGAAAAGGGGGATTATGGCGACCTTCTCTCGAAAGTTCGATCAGGTCTGATTATTTCCCTTATACTCGTAAATGAAACATGTGACACAACAATATTTAGTAAACACATGTTTGTTCTCCTAACCGTTCTTTTGGATAGAGCACCATCTGAAGTTTTGTTATATTTTGGTAATTGCAGATTCCATCTAGTAAAGACGAGGACGCACGATTTGCTCAGATGTGGAACAAAATAATCAGTAGTTTCCGAGAGGAGGATTTGATTAGCAATAGGTTCAGTGTGCCATTGAATTTTCCTCCTCTTCTCAATCTAAATGATTGTTAAATTCTTTTAACCAGAGAAGCGTTCAGTGATAACATTCATTAGTATGCAGGGAAATGGAACTCCTGCTTATGCCATACTGGGCTGACCCTGATCTGGATCTTATCCGCTGGCCACCTTTTCTGCTGGCCAGTAAGGTGAGTATTTGTTTTTGTCTTATCTATGATCTTAGGTTGGCTTTCTGTTATTTTGATTATGCATGGCTAAATGTGATAGATCCCAATAGCTTTGGATATGGCAAAAGATAGCAATGGAAAAGATCGTGAACTAAAAAAGAGACTGAGTGTCGACAGTTACATGACTTGTGCAGTTAGAGAGTGCTACGCCTCTTTTAAAAATCTCATAAACTTTTTGGTTGTTGGAGAACGAGAGGGACAGTAAGTTTTCGGGGATTCCTTGCAAATTTAACTTGTGTCTTAAATCGGAAAAAACATTTGTTTTTCCTAATTGATTTTCTTGTGCAGGGTCATAAGCGAAATTTTCTCAAGGATTGATGACCATATAGAGAATGAAACACTGATGAAGGAATTGAACTTAAGTGCTCTTCCTGATCTGTATGGTCAGTTTGTTCGACTAATTGAATATTTGGTAAGCCTTGTAGCCTTACCATGTTGAACACCTCTGCAACTTTAGCATGCAATCAAGAAAATAATTGAACTGAATCTACTTGCAACAGATGCAAAACAGAGAGGAGGACAAGGACCAAATTGTTATTGTCTTGCTGAACATGTTAGAAGTGGTGACAAGAGACATAATGGAGGATGAGGTCTCAAGGTAAGATCACTTGAGTAAGGCTTTCTGCTGAAATGGTTTGATCAATGATGTTTGAAGCACACTCATTTAGAGTTTTCTTTCCATAGCTTGCAAGAGTCAACCCAGAATGGAAGTTATGTCAAGTACGATGTAATGACCCCTCTTCATCAGCAACACAAATATTTCAGCCAACTTCAATTCCCAGTGTACTCCCAAAAAGAAGCCTGGAAAGAAAAAGCAAGTTTCCTCATTAAAATTCATCTATTTGCTTCATTCATGTTTCCACAATAGTGGTGCAATTGATCTCTTTTGCCTGAGGACCTTCTAAGTTATCTATCTCCTTTTCCTTTTGAATTGTGCAGATCAAGAGGCTGCATCTATTACTTACTGTCAAAGAGTCGGCTATGGATGTGCCATCCAACTTGGAAGCTCGAAGACGTCTTACTTTCTTTTCAAATTCATTATTCATGGAAATGCCTGATGCACCCAAAATCCGAAACATGCTTTCCTTTTCGTAGGTTCCATTCACTTTCAATTTATTTATTTTTGTCATATCTTGCATGTCCATATATAAATGGATGTTCTTGATTGAGAAAGAAACTCCATTGCAGTTATATAATAAATCTTTCAATATCCCTCTTAATTCCATATTTCCTACGAGCAGTGAAGAAGTACAAATACCAATAGCCATACAACATCTTATTGTCTCCGCTTTTTGCTGTTCTATAGGGTCCTAACACCATACTATTCAGAGGACGTTCTTTTCTCTATTTTTGGTTTGGAGCAGCAAAATGAAGATGGAGTGTCTATACTTTTTTACTTGCAGAAGATCTTTCCAGGTTTCACTTTTTCTTCTGTTTCTAAATGGTCTTGTGCCTCTATAATTGTGTTCTGGATTTTAAATTGAGTCGGTGGTATACCTCAGATGAGTGGACAAATTTTCTGGAACGAGTTAAATGTGGCAGCGAAGAAGAACTCAGATTAAGAGAAGAGTTGGAAGAGGAGCTTCGTCTGTGGGCATCTTACAGAGGCCAAACACTCACCAAAACTGGTATGTGGATTTTCACTTCCTTTTTCTCTTAATTTGTCATCTTAGAAACTCTGCGTCATGTGTTATGCCTGATTTTTCTGAATTTTTGATCAACCAGTGCGGGGCATGATGTATTACCGAAAGGCATTGGAGCTCCAAGCCTTCCTTGATATGGCAAAGGATGAAGGTGCTTACGAATCATTGTTATGATTATTTTTTATTCGTTAAAAACATTCCTAAAACTTCTTTTGTCTTGTTTTAAGAATTAATGAAAGGGTACAAGGCTCTCGAGATAAGCAGTGAAGACGTATCAAAGAGCGGAAAGTCACTCTGGGCTCAGTGTCAAGCACTTGCTGACATGAAATTTACCTTTGTGGTTTCATGCCAACAATACAGTGTTCAGAAGAGATCTGGTGACCAACGTGCTAAAGACATATTGAGGCTTATGACTACGTATGTCTTCTTTCATCATAATTCTTCAATTGATATGTTATTTCTTTCTCAAATGCATTAATTAAGCTTACTGTTTATCTGTGGCAGGTATCCATCTCTACGTGTTGCTTATATCGATGAGGTTGAACAAACACATAAAGACAGCTACAAAGGGGCAGAGGAAAAAATTTACTACTCAGCCCTCGTCAAAGCTGCTCCACAAACCAAATCTATGGATTCTTCTGAATCTGTGCAAACACTAGACCAGGTATTAAATTCAAGATAATTCGCTGGAACATTAGTTTAATTGGTACTCAGTTATTTCTTTAAGTGAGGCTCTAGAGTATCTGCATATGATGTTTTTTCAATGTGTTTTGATGGCAGTTTTTTGTATGTGGTTTTTCTCTTTTTCTCATTTGCATGCATTTTCGTGAAAACCACATGCGGCCACATCATTGTTCTAGTTTTGGAGACCGAGTTATATTTCTTTTTGCAGGTCATTTATCGGATTAAGCTACCAGGACCTGCAATACTAGGAGAAGGAAAGCCGGAGAATCAGAACCATTCTATCATTTTTACTCGTGGAGAAGGGTTACAGACAATAGACATGAACCAGGTGCGCCTACCAATTTCATTGTGTCTGGGCTTAGTATCGTAGTTAACCTCATTACGCTTGTAGTTAAAAATTTTGAACTAAATATTCGATAAACAGGATAATTACATGGAGGAAGCTTTTAAAATGAGGAACTTGCTGCAAGAGTTTCTTGAAAAGCATGGAGGCGTAAGAACCCCTACAATACTTGGACTTAGAGAGCATATTTTCACTGGAAGGTATCACAGTATCATCTTGTACTGCCATTCAGACAGTCAATTTGGTCTTGGTGCATGAATTGATATTCTACTTTGTCTTGTTTCTTGTGGCAGTGTTTCTTCTCTTGCATGGTTTATGTCAAATCAGGAAAACAGCTTTGTTACTATTGGGCAGAGGGTGCTAGCTAGCCCCTTGAAGTAAGTTCTTCTTATATCCCATTTTGGAATCTTTTGAAGGGAGACAAGGATCAGTAACACTATTGTTTCGACTCTTCCAGGGTACGATTCCATTATGGTCATCCAGATGTTTTTGATCGACTATTTCACCTTACCAGAGGTGGTGTCTGCAAAGCTTCTAAAGTTATCAATCTAAGTGAAGACATATTTGCAGGTGCTTGCTTCAACGCCTTTTTTTTGGTGACACTGACACATATTATGATCTGTCTCCATACCATTTTAATTCCAATTTCTCATACCTTTCCTGTTTTTAGGTTTCAACTCTACCCTTCGTGAAGGCAATGTGACTCATCATGAATACATACAAGTTGGTAAAGGGAGAGATGTGGGACTCAACCAAATTTCAATGTTTGAGGCAAAGATAGCTAACGGAAACGGGGAGCAAACTCTAAGCCGTGACCTATATAGGCTGGGGCACCGATTTGATTTCTTCCGTATGCTTTCTTGTTATTTCACTACAATTGGGTTCTATTTTAGTACCATGGTAAGTGAAAATCCTTTTTTTTAATAAATCTTATCTCACAACCAATATGATACATGGGAAGTTGATCTCAGTCTGAAACATTTTATCTGTGTCTTTCTTACAGTTGACCGTGCTTACGGTCTATGTATTTCTATATGGGCGGCTGTATCTCGTTCTTAGTGGTCTTGAAGAAGGATTGAGCAACCAAAAAGCTTTTCGTTCCAACATGCCTCTTCAAGCAGCACTTGCTTCTCAATCATTTGTGCAGATTGGTTTCTTAATGGCCTTACCTATGATGATGGAAATAGGACTCGAGAGGGGATTCCATAATGCCTTAATTGATTTTGTACTGATGCAGTTACAACTTGCTTCCGTATTTTTCACGTTCCAACTCGGGACAAAAACTCATTACTACGGTAGAACATTATTTCATGGAGGCGCTGAATACAGAGGCACTGGGCGTGGATTTGTGGTGTTTCATGCCAAATTTGCTGAAAACTATAGGTTTTACTCGCGCAGTCATTTTGTGAAGGGTATTGAGCTGATGATTCTCCTGCTCGTGTATCAGATATTTGGCCACGCCTATAGAGGCGTTGTTACATATATTCTGATCACTGTTTCGATATGGTTCATGGTGGTGACTTGGCTCTTTGCTCCTTTCTTGTTCAACCCCTCTGGTTTCGAGTGGCAAAAGATTGTAGATGATTGGACAGATTGGAATAAATGGATATATAACCGAGGGGGAATTGGTGTTCCTCCAGAGAAAAGTTGGGAGTCTTGGTGGGAGAAGGAAATAGGACATCTTCGACACTCGGGAAAACGCGGTATCATCCTCGAGATTGTTTTGGCTTTACGCTTCTTCATCTTTCAGTACGGACTCGTTTATCAACTCAGCACTTTTAAACAGGAAAATCAAAGCTTGTGGGTGAGAGATCTTACTCATCTCATGTTTCTCTTCTTATTTACTGAATCTCTTGGTTTTTATAAGCGAATTCTCCATGTTTCACAGATTTATGGGGCTTCGTGGTTCGTGATCTTATTCATTTTACTCATAGTGAAGGTATGGTAACTAATTCCATGAACATTCATTCACATTTTGATTTTTGTAAGTAAAAGGTACTGACAATCGTATGTTCGATTAAGATTGTTTAGTGTTGGATCCAGCAATTACTGAACTGAATGTAACTAATCACAGGGTCTGGGTATGGGAAGGCAACGGTTCAGCACAAACTTCCAGCTTCTCTTCAGGATCATCAAGGGTTTTGTGTTCCTCACATTTCTTGGAATCCTCATTACTTTAATAGCTCTTCGTCTTTTAACACCCAAGGACATCTTCCTTTGTATGCTCGCTTTCATGCCAACTGGTTGGGGAATGTTACTCGTAAGTTGTATTGCTCCATTAAACTCCTCCAAATAGATTTTTAAGATATCTTTGTGTTTGTCTGGTTTGTGAGATAGGTTGCTATATGCAGTTAATTAAAAACATTTTATTTTTGGTTTTCCCAGATTGCACAAGCTTGTAAGCCTCTGATTCAACGGCTAGGAATCTGGTCATCGGTTAGGACGCTGGCTCGAGGGTATGAGATTCTCATGGGTTTGCTTTTGTTCACTCCGGTTGCGTTCCTGGCTTGGTTCCCGTTCGTGTCTGAGTTTCAGACAAGAATGCTCTTTAACCAAGCATTTAGTAGAGGTTTGCAGATTTCACGTATTCTTGGTGGTCAGAGAAAAGACCGATTATCCAAGAACAAGGAGTGAAACAAATTCATCTAAGCAAAGAAACAGCTGGTGGATATACACATGTATGTATGTATGATATAGATTAATACTGTTAAAGACATTTATGCCTCTGTTACTACTTACCAAGTAATAATCTATATCATCTTTCCAGGAGTTGTCTAATCCGGATTTTGATTTGGTTTTGTTTCGGCTTACTTGTTCTCTTGAATCTTCGGTTTCAGATTAGATCGGTTTGGCTTTGATTGGATTCGGTTCTGTTTTAAATCAGAAAAAAATGGTCTATTAAAAATAAAAGCCCCTGAAAAATGTAGTTATTCTCAAAGTATTCCAAATATTTTAGTACGCCTCTAAGCGATCCCAAAAGGAAAAAAGTCGTAGGAGTTCTCAATCGGATACCAAACCGGTTCAATTCGGTTCGGGTTACAATTACAAAGGTGCAACCCAAACAAAAGCCGGTCTCTCGCGCTTCGACTCTGTGACTCTGTTTTTTGTCTTCTTTTCCAATTTTCTTCCTTCAGAGTCGAA
>OVAQ01002459.1:0-12654 GCA_900406345.1 Erysimum cheiri | reverse complement strand
TTTTTTTTTCAACTACATGAAAAACAATGAAAATACATTTTAGGAGAAGGCTTGTTATTCTAATTTTGGCATATTATTCAAAAATTTCCGCCGGCGCATACAACTAAAAGAAATGACAGCAAAGCAAAATTGATCAGCCTAATTTTGTCCTAAAAATAAGCAATAAGTTTTTCCAAAAAAAAAAAAAAAACACATACCAGTTTCTAAGAATCCAAGGAAGAAGAAACAAAATCTAAAAATTCTCTCCGATTTCATAGGACAACAGACTTGTCTTGTTCCTATTTCATAGGGAAATGGATTTTTTGAGACAAAGATTGTGTGGGAAACAGTCCGAAGTTCAATCTCTTCCCCACATTTCGACTGCTAATAAAACAAGCCTCTCCCCAAATCCTTTATTCTAGCCCATCCCTAACAATGGCTCTATTAACTATTCATCTTTTTAGTTTGTAATAATAAACCTTTTTAAAAAAAAATAAAAAATAAAAGAGTTAACCTGAGAATTAGGTTCAGGATGGCCTCAAGGAGCCTCTCCTATACACAACTCCTAGGCCTCCTGTCCTTTATCCTCCTCTTGGTCACAACCACCACCATGGCGGTTCGTGTTGGAGTCATTCTTCATAAGCCCTCTGCTCCAACTCTTCCTGTTTTCAGAGAAGCCCCGGCTTTCAGAAACGGTGATCAATGCGGGACACGTGAGGCTGATCAGATTCATATCGCCATGACTCTCGACACAAACTACCTCCGTGGAACAATGGCCGCCGTTTTGTCTCTCCTTCAACATTCAACCTGCCCTGAAAACCTCTCTTTCCATTTCCTCTCCCTTCCTCATTTCGAAAACGACCTCTTCTCCAGCATCAGATCAACTTTTCCTTACCTAAACTTCAAGATATACCAGTTCGATCCGAACCTCGTCCGCAGCAAAATATCGAAATCCATCAGGCAAGCCCTGGACCAGCCGCTGAACTACGCGAGAATCTACCTGGCGGACATCATCCCCAGTAGAGTTGACCGGATCATCTACTTAGACTCGGACCTGGTCGTGGTAGACGACATAGAGAAGCTGTGGCATGTGGAGATGGAAGGTAAAGTAGTAGCAGCTCCCGAGTACTGCCACGCGAACTTCACGTACTATTTCACAAAAGCATTCTGGTCAGACCCGGAACTGGTGAAAGTACTGCAAGGAAAACGCCCGTGTTATTTCAACACAGGGGTGATGGTTGTGGATGTTAACAAATGGAGGAAAGGATCATACACACACAAGGTAGAAGAGTGGATGACGATTCAGAAGCAGAAGAGGATATACCATTTGGGATCATTACCTCCGTTTCTGCTGATATTCGCCGGTGATATAAAAGCCGTTAATCATAGGTGGAACCAGCACGGTCTCGGAGGGGATAATTTCGAAGGAAAATGTAGAACGTTACATCCGGGTCCGATTAGTCTTCTCCATTGGAGTGGAAAAGGGAAGCCATGGCTGAGACTAGATTCAAGGAAGCCTTGTATAGTTGATCATCTCTGGGCTCCGTATGATCTGTACCGTTCATCAAGACATTCATTAGAAGAGTAGACGCAAGCAAATGGCACATAATAGGAGAGGAGAAGATACAACAAAGCAGGCTTTTTTAGCGATCAAAGAGAGCCAAGATTTTTCCTTTCGAGTGAAAAGAAAAAAGAAAAAAGAGAAACCAAGAGAGAAGTATGTTAACAGAGCACATTGTTGCATTTGAGCTCAACAGTGTTCATCACAAGAGATCATTTGTTATTCTTCTTCTTCTTCTTCGTTTTTTCTTCTCTTTGATTCAACCTTAGAATATTCCGACGTGTAATATATATATATAGGTAAAAAAGGAGGATTAAATTCATTATTTTCAAATCTCTTTTAGTATCTGATACTATAAACAGAGAATCGAATCTAGCTTCTCTGGAAATCACCGAAATTGCGAAACTTTACAGAAACTAGAGACACCGTTTTGAATTCCGGTTTCAGAGAATGATCGAACGAATAAAATTTAACAGTCAACGGACTTCCACGGTTAGATTCCGGCGTCTGCTCATGGCGAATCACTAAATAACGGATTCGTAACTAACAAACCGCGGGAAAATCAGAAATAGGAGCACTCAAACTCAAAATNACAGAGAATCGAATCTAGCTTCTCTGGAAATCACCGAAATTGCGAAACTTTACAGAAACTAGAGACACCGTTTTGAATTCCGGTTTCAGAGAATGATCGAACGAATAAAATTTAACAGTCAACGGACTTCCACGGACGTTAGATTCCGGCGTCTGATCATGGCGAATCACTAAATAACGGATTCTTAACTAACAAATCGCGGGAAAATCAGAAATAGGAGCACTCAAACTCAAAACTATTAGAGAAGAAGATTGATTGAAATATTGTTCGGATTTGTATATTCCGTCATTCAGAAGAAGAATAAATGTATTTCCTTTTTTGAAATCTTATATGGAAAAAAAGGAAGCGACTTTATAATTAAAAATGAGTTTGGAGTGCATGGAANCTAACAAATCGCGGGAAAATCAGAAATAGGAGCACTCAAACTCAAAATTATTAGAGAAGAAGATTGATTGAAATATTGTTCGGATTTGTATATTCCGTCATTCAGAAGAAGAATAAATGTATTTCCTTTTTTGAAATCTTATATGGAAAAAAAGGAAGCGACTTTATAATTAAAAATGAGTTTGGAGTGCATGGAACCATGTCCTTTGGTGGAAAGTTAATTAAAAATACTCTTTTTATATTTTTGTAAAGTAATGAAATAATTAGTTTTATTACACCAAATCTTAAATTTGGTCAATTGACGGATTAAAAAAAGGGAGCTTTTTTGCTTTGCTTCTTCTCTTCCTCAATATTCTCTCTCCTCTCTACCTCATTCTCTCTCTCTCTCTCTCTCTTTGTATATCTCTCTGTCTATCTTCTTCTTCTTCGTTTCAATCCCTAAATTGTTTCTTCTTTACCTCCTTCNTGGTGACCCCGTCGAGAATTCAGACTCCCAAATGAAGTCTAATCGCCACACAAACTGAAGCTTTCCCAGCTGTCTCGCAATCTCCGTCGTGTTAAATAAAGGGCTTTTGCTCTGTGATTCGGTGGTCTCTGTTTCGTTTCGATGGACATGGAAAGGTAATCTTTCGAGAACAATCCGTTGCTGATTTGCCTTTGGATTATTAGTCTTTTTGTTTCATTTCACATTCTGGTGTTGGCTTCAATTGTGTTAGATGTGTGTTTTAATTAATCTGCACTTCACTGCCTTGTCTGATTCTCTCTTCTCATTGTTTCTTCTTTAGGAGTTTCCCCTTTAAGCTTTTTTTAAGTTACATATAAAGAAGGAAAGAATGTGGAGATAATTAGAGATCTAAGCTTGGGGGAAGAAACATAATCTTCCACAAACATTCAGTAGCAATCTGTATTGGTTCTGTATCTACTGTTTTAGTTTCCATTATTTATTCCTTCTCATTTTCTTAAGTAATCTTTAATACGCACATGGCACGACTGTTAGGTTTTAGCATCATTGACATCGGTTTGGATAGTAGATAACTGTCGTCTACTTTTGGTTTGATGCAGTGCAGATACTGAGCCTACCAGTTTGAATTGTGGGAACAACATGGTTGTCAAAGCTTATCCGTTAGGAATGGTACGGATTATGAATAACAATGGCATTGGTGAAGATGAAGGAGATTCTGGAGTCGAACCGTATGTTGGACTAGAGTTTGACACTGCAGAGGAAGCGCGGGACTTCTACAACTCTTATGCTACGCGTACGGGTTTTAAGGTTAGGACGGGTCAGTTGTATAGATCGAGGACCGATGGTACGGTTTCATCGAGGAGGTTTGTTTGCTCAAAAGAAGGTTTTCAGCTTAATTCAAGAACCGGCTGTCCTGCGTTTATCCGAGTGCAGAGACGAGATACTGGGAAATGGGTTCTTGACCAGATTCAGAAGGAGCACAACCATGAGCTCGGAGGTCATATGGAGGAGACTACTCCCCGTCCTTCAGTACAACAGAGAGCACCGGCTCCTACAAAGCTAGCCATATCGGTTCCACATAGACCTAAGATGAAAGTTGTTGACGAGGCTGATAAGGGACGCTCATGCCCTTCTGGTGTGATCTCTTTTAAGCGCTTCAAAGGAGCTGAAGAGAGTGATGGGCAAACACAGCCCAAGGCTACTGAACCGTATGCAGGGTTGGAGTTCGGTTCAGCTAATGAAGCGTGCCAGTTTTATCAAGCGTATGCAGAAGTTGTAGGTTTTAGAGTTCGGATAGGTCAGTTGTTTCGGTCAAAAGTCGATGGATCGATCACATCAAGAAGATTTGTCTGTTCAAAAGAAGGGTTTCAGCATCCTTCGAGAATGGGCTGTGGAGCTTACATGAGGATCAAACGACAAGAGTCTGGAGGTTGGATAGTCGATCGTCTCAATAAAGATCATAATCATGACCTTGAACCGGGAAAGAAGAATGCAGGTATGAAAAAGATTACAGAGGATGTGACAGGAGGGTTGGATTCTGTGGATCTTATTGAACTCAACGACTTCAGCAATCACATCAGTAAAACCCGAGAAAACACCATAGGTAAGGAATGGTATCCAGTGCTTCTCGACTATTTTCAGTCAAAACAGGCAGAAGACATGGGGTTCTTTTACTCCGTTGAGCTTGATAGTAATGGAAGCTGCATGAGCATTTTCTGGGCAGATAGTCGGTCAAGATTCGCCTGCAGTCAGTTTGGTGATGCTGTTGTTTTTGATACTTCATATAGAAAAGGAGAATACTCTGTTCCATTTGCAACGTTTATCGGTTTTAATCACCATAGGCAACCCGTGCTTCTTGGGGGTGCCTTAGTTGCTGATGAATCCAAAGAGGCTTACTCATGGTTGTTTCAGACATGGCTTCGTGCCATGTCAGGCCGGCGTCCGAGATCTATCGTAGCTGATCAAGACTTACCTATCCAGCAAGCTGTGGCTCAAGTCTTTCCGGGGACTCATCACCGGTTCTCAGCGTGGCAGATAAGGTCCAAAGAACGAGAAAATCTCAGGTTGGTCCCAAATGAATTCAAGTATGAGTACGAGAAATGTTTATACCAGTCGCAGACAACGGTCGAGTTTGATACCATGTGGAGTGCTCTTGTAAACAAATACGGCCTTAGGGATAACATGTGGCTCAGAGAAATATATGAAAAGCGCGAGAATTGGGTGCCGGCATATCTAAGAGCCAGTTTCTTTGGTGGAATCCCTGTAAACGGCACCTTCGAACCGTTTTACGGTACTTCTCTTAATTCTCTAACGTCTCTCAGGGAGTTCATATCGCGGTATGAGCAAGGACTTGAGCAGCGCCGTGAAGAGGAAAGAAAAGAGGATTTCAATTCTTACAACTTGCAGCCGTTTCTGCAGACGAAAGAACCCGTTGAAGAACAATGCAGAAGGTTGTACACGCTCACCATCTTCAGAATTTTCCAGAGCGAGCTTGCTCAGTCTTATAATTACCTCGGTTTAAAGACCTATGAGGAAGGAGCCATCAGCAGATTTCTGGTGAGGAAATGTGGGAACGAGAATGAGAAGCACGCCGTGACTTTCAGTGCATCGAATCTCAATGCAAGCTGCAGTTGTCAAATGTTTGAGTACGAAGGACTTCTCTGCAGACATATCTTGAAAGTGTTCAATCTCTTAGACATTCGAGAACTCCCATCTCGGTATATACTGCATCGATGGACCAAGAACGCGGAGTTTGGGTTTGTACGCGATGTAGAGTCAGGCGTCACTTCCCAGGACCTTAAGGCCTTGATGATCTGGAGCCTGAGGGAAGCAGCTTCAAAGTATATAGAGTTTGGGACATCGTCTCTCGAGAAGTATAAGCTTGCATATGAGATTATGCGTGAGGGTGGGAAGAAACTGTGTTGGCAGAGATGAGAAAACCAAGTAAGGTCATTGTCCTGATTCTCTTTGTTTGTCGAGTTTATAATCTGAAATCTTCAAAAGCGTGGGTGGTATCGAGGTGGTTGTTTATTTCTGTTCTTGTCCTTCTCTGTTTCTCATCTGGGTTGTCTTGCCTCATCGGCTTCAGACTTTCCCTATGTTCTGCCTCCTTATGAATAACAGTATCATTATTACATTTATGTCTGAGCTCTTGGATCATTTTGCCATTAGATGTTTATAGTTTAGCAGTTAGTGACGCTCGTGCTTCATATGGTGTATATGATTGATCCAATTCCATGTAACAGATGTGGTATAAACTGAATTTACTGAAACAACTTCACTTGGTAGAGACTAGAGACTATCTATATCAAAGGTTTAGGAATGAGTTTGCTGCTGTGAACCAGAGAGGCATCAATTGAGTTTTTCAGACTATAGGTGAGGGGATTGTATATATAAACCTTACTTTCTTGATTTTCTTCAAGAGTTCCTTTCCTCTGTTACAGATTGAGAAAGAAGAAGAAGAAGATGAAGCCTTACTTTATGAGATTCGTGGCCGCCGATGTAAATCCTAACCCTTTTGTTAACTTAAAGTCATCAGAAAAGGCGGTGGTCTGACGTGGCGAGGACAGTTGTATCCATTGATAAATCGGTGGGTTTAACGATGACGTGTATGTTCTCGTGTGTTGTTCATGTTTGTTTCCTAAAAATCCTAAGAAAGTGAATAACCTACCAACTTAGAATTTTTGGAAGATTTGGACATTTTGGAAGTTCATATGGATCAAGTAGAAACTTAGGATGTCATGTAATATATCATTATCAAGTTCTCTCTCTTGTTCTTTTTTTGTTTTTTTCAGTCTCATATTTAACTTTTGCGGTATGATTGTTTCGTACACAAACCCTCGGCATATGATTCTTTCGAACAACATTACATATATATATATAGACAAGTAGCACAGCTTAGATTACAACTACACTCGTATGCAATTCTGCAGTATTATTATCTTCATTCTTTTGATGACACATTACAATGTGAACAGTAGCTTGTGTTTCTCAACTAAAACAATGCTCATGCGAGTGTTGGTTATTATATCTTAGAGAAAGCAGACTTCATCAGCTCTCTATACCATAAGAGTTGGGTGATACGAGGCTCTCCACGTATGTATTGGCCTCGAACCCGTCACTGAGCTTAACCCCGCGAATGACCAGATTACTCGATGCATTGGTCTTAAAGTTGTACAACACCATGTCTCCATCAAGCTCCAAAAGAACCTCTTCGTCGTTCTTAGTCGAACACAGGGGTTTCATCGACCTATACAACAAGCTGATCCGGATTCTGCTCCATGATTTAGCTTCACCGTACTCATTCATCACCCAAATATCATCGTGCACCTCGTAGCAACTATTGACCACACAGAGACGTCCGTTGAGACTTCCGACCACAAAGTTTCTAAACCTATGGGGACAATCCTCAGCTTCATCAGGCAATGACATCTCTCGAAACTCCTCAGTTTGAAGATCAAATGCAACGACTACTCTTTGGTTGTGGCTACCTTCTGTGAACACCCAGTGAATCGCACCGTTGAAGTAGACACCGGACGTGTAGAAGCCATCGTTGTGTTCATAATTCAAATTGCAGATCCGTCTCCATGAGTCTGCCTTCAAGGAATAGACACTAGCATCGAGAATATCGTCACTAGTAGCAACAAGCTTCACCACTTTGTAATCATGAGTGAGACCATCGAAACCAAATCCATAAGTTTGGAACTGATCTCTTCCGTATTCTACGGATTTGGGACGCAGAGTTTCAGGTAATCTCTTGGAATCTCCGGTGGTTGGATTATACAAGAAAACAGCACCTTCACCAGGAGAGATACACACTAAACCTTTGGAAGATCCAACGATCTCAACCCAGTTTCTTCGATACGATTTCGCATTCAGCTTAAGCATCACGCGACGATCATTTTCGTCAACCTCGGATCCACCATCGTACAGATGCTCTCTCACATAATTCCTAATCATCTCAGAGAAAATGCTCGGATCATCTTTAAGAGGATAATTGAGTTCCACAGCCGCTAAATTACTAATTACTTCACATCCGTCACCGATCGAATCAAAATCCAGCGAATATAGATTATGTGAAGACACGATGAGCTTACGGTGAAGCGATCTCACGGCGTCGTTTCGAAGGGTTAGATCGAGGTGGCTCTTCGCGAACCCCGGATCCGACGACAGAGAGCAAAAGAGCTTCGACACGCACCTGAATCGCCCGATCGATTTGGCTGGTAATCGAAGAAGAATTTCCCTGAGAATCTCTGGAGGAAGGACGAGTGATTCCGGTGAAGCTTCGTCGTTGGTATTTTCTTCTCCGTCGTCATCTTCTCTCCGTCTTTCTCTCTTCGTCGCCTCCATTATCGCTTCCCACAGCAACTGGATCGCTTTCATCGTTGCCGTCTGGTAGCTCGTTGCTATGATCCGAAACCTTAATTTAACCCGGTAACAGTGGATCCGGGTCTAATTTCGGTTGTCTAATTTATTAGCCTCTCGGTTAAAATAGTCAAACCGGTAATAGCGAGCATATATTTACTCCTATACAAAACAAAATAACAAATTACAAGCTGATAAGTCCTATATAACCTATTTGTTCTCATATTACATTAAGATATAGATTGTTGATTACATTGATTAGTTAAATTTGTTCAATTAGATACACTGAATCAATTTGTTCTGATTTGATTTGGAAAAATCGTGTATAAATTTTTTATTTGGTTAGAACAATTTACTTTTCCAATTATTAATCCTAATGGTTTCTAAAGTGATTGCTAGTGTGTCAAAGTGACATGAACGGTGCTCATCGACGAGTTGAGACAGACAATTAATGTCTAGTTAACAAAATTGGCAATAAAACTATAACTTAACAATTAATGTTTAATTAGGAAATTGGAAATAAATTAATTGTTAATCAAGATTGATTCATGATCTTGATTTGAATGAACTAAAATACTTAGCCCATTCGTCTACTAGTGATGAATCTCATATCCGTAACTACTGAAAAAATAATTATGGATCCGATTCTAATCTCGGTTCCCTTCAACCGGTTTAATTCAATTTATCCCGGTTACATTCAGCCGGGTGATATTACTCGTTACTCTTACTCTCTTCTTGTCTCGATCTTTCGTTGTAACATGTATGATCAAGATCAAGCTTGCGGAAACGTAAAAGACACAAAGAATTTAACGAGTTCAGATCTCCAATGCGGAGACCCTACATCTCGCCGGGAGTTAATACTCCCGGAAATCCACTAATATCATCATCTTCATCTCCTTTACAAGAGTTACACCAAAACCTTTAAGGCAAACCTGCTTTGGTTTATCTCAATCACTATAAGTCTAATGTTTTAATTATCCAAATACAAAATCTTCGGGGATACCCCTAACCCTAACCTTGGTGGAGAAGAAAAGGGTGGTTGAGAAGCTGTGAAGCTGTCCATCTCTCGCTCGCTTTCTTGCGTAAACAGCAGTCGATGAAACTCTTCAACTCGTCAGAGGATTCTTCGGGGGCTTTCGGTGGTTCTCCAAAGCACACGGCCCATATTATCGCAGCGTGGTCTGGCTTCTGTCCTTGAGGAAGCATCGGGAAGTAACCCACCAAGATCTCGAGCATCGTAAGCCCGAAACTCCATATATCTCCGGCGTAAACGTTTGATTTGTCTTCCTCTGTAACACCATCGGCTTCACAGTCGAACCTCTCGGGACTCATGTATGCGCACGTGCCGGTGAACGAGTTGCACTTGTTTAAAGACTTAACCACGATCTTGCTAACTCCAAAGTCCGCGATTTTGACCTCTTCTTTCGAGTTGCGAAGCAGATTCGCCGGCTTGATGTCCCTATGAACAATCTTGAGCTCGTGCAAGTACTTTAACCCTTCCAAAACCTGACGAGCCATCAAAGCTAGTTGATTCTCTGTAACGACCTTGCCGCGTAGAGACTCGAGCGTGCCAAGATCCATGTAATCCATCAGAATAGATACTTCTCCTCCTGAATGATTCTGGAAGATGTCGTGACACTTTACGATGTAAGGAGAGTTGACGAGACGGAGGATTTCGATCTCGCGGAAGAGTTGGTGGCGAGAAGCAGAATTCAGGTCTTCTTTGATTTTCTTCAACGCGTAGATTTCTGATGTTGTCTTGTCCTTAACTTTGAAGACGGTTCCTCCGTTTCCACTGCCGAGAACATTGATTCTGTCCAGATTAGTTGCAGAGACAGCGTTGCTTGCGCAGGAAGTAACTATTGCAGAGACTGTTGTAGCAGCTGCGATGGAGAAGAAGCAAGGGGGGGAAGTGGTAGGAGCTTGTATAGGAGACAGCTTGAGATTGAGGAATCGAGGATTTCTAACCAGAACCATCGTGTTGTTGTTGAAAGATCGATTGATCTTGAAGAGCTTAGGTTTTTTGTCGTAGAGTTTAGGCTTTGTTTCTGACAATCACTATTCCCTAATCATTGATCAATATATGTATATCCATAAATTTTATTTCCTTTTCCTCTTGTTAAATTCTATTTTATTTGATTAGTTAGTGTTTTTTGGGCTTCGATCACATATACATAAAGATATACATAATTTCTAAAAATCTTAAATCACGTAAAAGATAGTTTGTTGCGATTTGTTTTTTGTTTAGATGTAAAAGATTAAATATATTATCAACACAAATACACAATTCGGATCCTGCTGCATGATCTCGATCGTTATACCGTATTTAAACATAAAAGTAAATAAGCTCTTTCCTTTTTTTTTTTTATTTGAAACAGGTTTTTCTAAATAAGCTCTTTCTTTATCTACAATATAGACTTTATCAAGAAAGAAAAAACAAAAAATTACTNTGTTTTTTGTTTAGATGTAAAAGATTAAATATATTATCAACACAAATACACAATTCGGATCCTGCTGCATGATCTCGATCGTTATACCGTATTTAAACATAAAAGTAAATATGCTCTTTCCTTTTTTTTTTATTTGAAACAGGTTTTTCTAAATAAGCTCTTTCTTTATCTACATAGACTTTATCAAGAAAGAAAAAACAAAAAATTACTGAGGAATAGAACAACTAAAGACTTCCATTAGACTGATCCTAATATAAAGACTCTCATTAACTAAAATTGACTGGAGGATAAAACTTGAAAGAGTGAAGAGAGATCAAAGTAAGAGGAAAATGCCACTCAAAGACTAAAGCAAGCAGATTTTGGTGCCATTTATCGCTATCATTTACTGCTATCATTGACTGTAATATAGTACAAATTATGGGGTAGTTTTGCAATTAAATGGGGTCAAATGGTAAATAAAGTAAATATGAGGTAAACCCACCACCTCTTACTAGTCTCTGTCTCACTCACTCCAGCTAATTTTCTCCGGTGATCCAAGTCCTGCTTCAATCTCCCGACTTGTTCTTTCTTGGTAGTTGGTACTAATTTCTTCTCTCTGTTTTTTTTTTTCTCAGTTTCTCTTAAATTTCATACCTTTCATAATTCGGCTGCTCTCTCTCTCTCTCTTTTGCTTACACACACAGAGAGTTCCTGCAACTTCAATGGCTGCCGGTGTTGTACTTCCTCGTTTCTACATTGTCTTTGTTTCCAATCTGAGTTCCAACTCTTTGGTAAGATTTTTCTCTTGATTTTTTATTTTTTTGTCACTGCAAAATTAGGTTATGTGTCTGAATTAATGATTTCTTGGAAAAATTGTTTGCTTTACAATTAAGTGGTGGTGTCAGGTGTGAGTGATTTAACTCTTTAACAACTCTTATATTTTACCTCTCTTTTTAAATGTGTAAAGATTTTAACTTCTTTCACAACTTCAGTCAAGATCTAATGAAGTGGAAGAGATCAATGATGATACAGAGAGTGACGATGAGAGCCTTGTTGACATAACACCCATGCCAGTGCCCAGTGGAAGTGATTAGTGATGATACTGATGAGAGTGAGAGTTGAAGACCAACTGCAGCTTGTGTGATTGTAGATGCTCTTTGATACTTCACTGACTATTTTATTTAACCGAGCAATTCGGTATCCAAGGATTGTTCTCTCCTGACGGTTAACCTCTCAGATTCCGTCGCTTACTCAAAATTTCAGGCTTTACAAGAGAAGCTTATGGAATTTGGGATTTATCACTTTGACCAACTTTTTAAACGTTTGTAAGAACTAATGTACAATTAGCACATTTTTATTCGTTTCTTACAAAACAAATATGTAATGGTTAGGTCTTTTATTCTTATGATTGTTCATCCTCAAGCATTTTTAGAGCCAATTCAGCTAACCAATGAACCGTTCTGCTCTGGCGGCTCACTCCAACTGTGCCAGAGAAAACATCGAAGTTCTCAAGCTCAGCTGTAGTTTCCAGAACCTTCTCGAGCTCTTTTTCCATACCCAAATCTCTGAACATCCCAACGGTCTCCGCATCATCTTCCATCATCCAAATTGCAAGCTCGATTACAAACCTCCTGATTCTTGGAACCTTGATTGCTGGCTTGTCATGCTTTTTCAGAATCATAACGAGTGAGTTTGCAAGTTCTTCCTTTTTGATCCCGGAATCCGTCAGAACAATGTTTGCTTCTTCTGAACTCATGAATTTGAACACTTGTGCTGCTAATCCTAGCATCACTTCCACTAATTTGTTGTCACCTGATGTTATTGACTTCAACACCTGCAAGAAAACGGAACAAGTTTTAATCTTTTGGTGTTTAACGCAGTA
>OVAQ01002458.1:0-12656 GCA_900406345.1 Erysimum cheiri | reverse complement strand
ATTATAAATTAATTAATAATTAAATTAAAAAACTAATAATTAATTAATAATATTCTTATTAGCATCATCATCACCATCATCATCACCATTATCATCATTATTTTTGGCGGAAAATTTAGAACTCAAGTTTTTAGCAAAAATTTTGCGGGTTCACATTTTTGCATAAAATTTACGGATACATATTTCTGGCGGGAAATTTGCGTATTCACATTTTTGGCGAAAAATTTACGGATTCACGTTTTTGGCGGAAATTTACGGGTTCACGTTTTTGGCGGAAAATTTGGGGGTTCACGTTTTTGGCGGGAAATTTGCAGATTTTCGTTTTTGGCGGGAAATTTACGGATTTTCATTTTTGGCGGAAAATTTGCGGATTTTTTGTTTTTTGGCGGGAAATTTGTGAATTTTTCGTTTTTGGCGGAAAATTTACGGATTTTCATTTTTTGGTGGAAAATTTGCGGATTTTCATTTTTTGCGGGAAATTTAAGAATTTCTGTTTTTGGCGGAAAATTTACGGATTTTTATTTTTGGCGGGAAATTTGCGGATTTTCATTTTTTGCGGGAAATTTGTGAATTTTTCGTTTTTGGCGGGAAATTTGCGGATTTTCGTTTTTGGCGGGAAATTTACGGATTTTTATTTTTTGGCGGGAAATTTACGGATTTTCATTTTTTGGCGGGAAATTTGCGGATTTCCATTTTTTTGCTGGAAATTTGCGGATTTCCATTTTTTGGCGNTTTCATTTTTTGCGGGAAATTTGTGAATTTTTCGTTTTTGGCGGGAAATTTGCGGATTTTCGTTTTTGGCGGGAAATTTACGGATTTTTATTTTTTGGCGGGAAATTTACGGATTTTCATTTTTTGGCGGGAAATTTGCGGATTTCCATTTTTTTGCTGGAAATTTGCGGATTTCCATTTTTTGGCGGAAAATTTGCGGATTTCCGTTTTTGGCGGGAAATTTGCGGATTTCCGTTTTTGGCGGGAAATTTACAGATTTTCATTTTTGGCGGGAAATTTGCGAATTTACATTTTTAGACGGGAAATTTGCGTATTCACGTTTTTGGCGGGATATTTGCGAACTTATGTTTTTTAACGAGAAATTGACGGACTCACATTTTTGGCGAGAAAATTTGCTAATTTATGTTTTGGCGGAAAAATTTATGAATTAATGATGATATATATTATGATATGATGATGATATGTTGATAATGAATAAATTGATGGATTAATGGTTAACCATTATAACTCATTAATCCATTAAGACTCAACTCATTTAATTCATTAACCCATTAGGACTCAACTCATTTAATTCATCAACTTATTTAACTCATCAACTTATTTAACTCATTAACTCATTATGACTCAGATGTTCAAACCATTAGGGTTGATGGGTTGAGTCGAGTTGANGCCCTTTTTTTTTTTTTTTTTTTTTTTTTTACCTCTATGTTTAGCGTATATACATCGTACACATATGATAAGAGGAAAAATACCAAATAAAATAAGGTTATATAGGGCAAAGTCTAATGAGGTCGTTCACATGATCAATGGGGAAGATCGCAGAAAGAATAAACGCACTCCGACGAAGATTTGCCGCCTCTTTCTCTATCTTTTGTTTTTGTGTTTTTTACTTTTACACTTTAACTTTAACCTTTTACTTTTGCATGTACTTTTCTTTACTTTGAAATATTTTTCTTGTGTGTTTTTCAGTTTTCCAAAGCCAAAACGCCAGGGTTGCTTGTGGGGTGAGTTCTTCTTCACGCAGTTCTATAACAAATTCACTTGATGGGGTTTTTGTGGATTTTTATAGGCAAATCTTTCTTTTCTTTTGTATATAATATAGCTTTTAAGCTTTTTTAAAAAGAAATTTTAGCTTTTTCTCCTCTCATCTTTTGTGTGAGAGATCAGAGATGTGAATCTCTTGCTACTATGAGTGTTTGTTTTGTTTTTGTTATAAAGTTATCATGAGTTTAACAAACAAACAAAAAAAAGCTACCATGAAATATTTTCATAAAAAAATAAAAAGCTTGAATGTTATGTTTAGTCTTTTAATTTCATTATAAAAATCTTCTGATATCTCAAGATTTAAAAGTTATAATTGTTCGAATCAAAGTACTGATTTAAGCTTTATAAAGTTTTAGACTAATTTAAAAAATATAGGTTTTTGGATTAAATAACAAACGAATCGTTCTATATGAAGATGTGTAAGAAGCCTTCATAAATTTATAAAGCCTTTATAAAGTTCTCTTAAAATGCTTTCAAATCAGTATGTTATCTTCCTAATTTTCCAGATTTTCTATTTTATTTTCAAACACCATTGGGTGAGAAAAGTCTATATAGAAGATAAACCGTCTGTATCAAATGTGACATCAAATCAGTTATATCAACTTTAAAATTTTGCATCGATAACTATATCTTGGATCGCATTATTAGATGATATATCAAAGATGGCTTTCAGTCTCACTGAATTGTCAAGTTCATATTCTATAGGATGTACGTCGCATATGCCACTAATGCACGTTTAATAAACTTCCCATATAATATAATATTTTAAAGAGATCATTTTCTAATTTCTAGTGTTTGGTTGATCAATTGAATCTGCAGTGAATTCTATATTATACATGCCACTAATGGCACTAAACCAAAAATAGTGACATAAAAACAACACATAAATTTTCGCATAACTGATAGTACTTTGATAATCGAATAATGGATCGAATTAAAGTGTTGTTTCCCATTAACTACGAATGTGCTAGATTCGATCTTTCTTTTCATCGAATTTTTGCAGAAGAAGAATATTTATTCAATTAAAAGCAGAAAGAACAAGTTCGGGGAACGAAGCACAAGAATTTGAAGCATATATAATTGGTATAATTTGTGTTTGTGAGAATATTGGCCCACATGAAATGTATTATATATTTCATTAATTCATTATTAATGGTTCAAAAAATAATATCAGCATGCTTTACAAAAGAAAAAAAAATAGCGGCAAACATGCATCAACTTTTTCGGTAAAGGTAAAATATCAACGTTTTAAGGGAAATTTTCAAAAGTATTGTCTTTTTTAAAAAAAAAAAAAAAATCCTAATTTAGTATTTTCAATAGAATTTTATTTTTATTTTTAATTTGGCTATCATAAAATTTTATGTGGCACAAATTCTTAAAAAATATGATTATGCTTCTAAATAATGGTTGTAAATAATAGTATTAGAATCTGCCGTCAAAAAAAAAAATAATAGTATTAGAATCTGATCGAGTAACTATATATGATAGATTTTGATTAATGACAATTGATAGTATTTCTGGTACTTTTCAACTAAAATTGCTGGTAAAGAAATTCATCAAGAACTTTCGGTATATAAAACAACACTATTTGATCATAAATATATGAAACTGAAAAATCAAAACTGAGTTTCATGTTGATTTCTAATTATTTAAATATTTCACAATAACCATCAATATTTAAAACCTGGATAAAAATACTCAAATTCTGATATAAAACACTCCAAACAAAATTCTTCATTGTGAAGTATTATTTTTACCAACAAAATGTATTTAGTATTAACCAATATGAAATCATTTAAATGCATTGAGTTTTTTGTTTTTTGTTTTAATGTTAAGATAATGTAGGTTTTTCTTAACCCAATAATATCTACCGTATTCTTTTGCTAATGAAGAACAATGATTATGTAGGTATAATTTGTGTTCACCAATTGCACAAAAAAAAAAAAAAAAACACGAGAGATGCCGTTAGAGGATTGTAAACCATAGTTTAGCTAGAATACTATGCAAAGTTCAATAAGATATCCTAGATCTCATAAGGAAAAGATTTAAAATACCTTTTGTGATGACATACCGCAGCTTCGAACTTGGGAAGGGGAACCAGAGTTAATTGCAGCAGCTAGCTACTTTCTTCCGAAAAGACATATATGTTTACTCGGTAGTAATAATTATTTCCTACAATTAAAATTAAGTTGAATGTATGTTCTATTTGTTACACAAAAATACTATAAGCTAATGTTCTATATTTGTATCTAAATATACTAGATCGTAAGTTTTTTTTGCTCCATTCGTTTTAAAATATAAGATGTTTTGGAGTTTTTTTCTTGTTTCAAAGTATAAGATGTTTTCATATCCCAATATATATAAAAAAAATATTTAAAAATTTGATAAGAAATTAATTGATTGTTTCTTTTTCACTAGAATACTTTAATTAAAAATAATATTTTAACTAAAAATTAAAAAAAATCTTAATCTCCGTGTTAACTTCTAAAACATCTTATATTTTGATCAAACGGAGAAAGTATATTTTTATCAAAAAAAATTGAAATGAAGAGAATATATTTTTATCAAAAAAAAATAATGTTATACAATTTGTGTTACTAAAATATATATATATTTTATATATATATGTCTTACTCATAAGTCATAACTATTTTGAAAATGTAGAGGGTAAAAGACAAAGAAGCATTGCGTAATGATCACTGAAAATGCGTGAGAAGGAAAATAAGGATATTGGTTGCATAGCATCTCGCTGTTGACGTCATTTTGATCTCCTGAAATCGGCATTTGGTCCAAGTCCAACTATATTTCAATTTTTATTTCCTTTTGTAGCTTAGTAAAATCAAACTAAAGTTTATACATTTGGTCAGAATATCGATTTAAACTAGAAACTACTGCAAATACATATAATAGATATTTATCAAAAACAAGTACAATAACGTCTGACACTTTCTCTAGTGTCCGCTAATGATAAACAACTCAGAATATGTTGAAAATGTGATTACACTCATAGTATGTTGAAAACCAAAGAAAAGCTATAATTTTATCGCGTTTAAGAAAATATGGAGAAAAACATCTATGGGGAGTATTTGTTTTTCTTACTATGGAAAATTTCATGGTTAAATT
This sequence comes from Erysimum cheiri, assembly GCA_900406345.1. NCBI lineage: Eukaryota > Viridiplantae > Streptophyta > Magnoliopsida > Brassicales > Brassicaceae > Erysimum > Erysimum cheiri. The sequence continues at coordinate 7,757 of OVAQ01002458.1, read as the reverse complement.
AATTCATATTAGCATACATTTCACATGATGATTCTTCCTTTTTAAATATGAGATGTAACTTGTTATCGGATATAATATGTTAGTATTTAGGCTATGAATTATTGCCAATTACATTACTAACTAATTCATTTGTAACCTAGATCGTTTGTTTTAGGATGGACAACAATTTGTTGTAGATTAAACCTATGTTATTGTCAAAACGGTTTTCATCGTATTTTTTATATATATTTTTCCATCTACAATATGAAAGACTAAAATTTATAATTGATAAGCTATAACAGTTAAATATTGAAACTTTTTGAGTCTGCTTCGCCTGCTACAATCATATAAAGCTCTAGTTGTATAGGTTGTGGCCTATATCAAAATGTGATTTCAACGCCAAGACATGATCCTATAAGATCTTTTAAAGAGCCCCTATGGTGGATAACAAACAAAATTACCTGCACATCATTCTATATCGATCGTTTTTAATTATGAAAATTTTGAAGTAGAATTTGTTTGTACTTATATTTTACTGAAATCGTGTTATAGGTAATCATCTAAGTAAATGTATTTCACACAAACAGAGTTAATGGTAATTACAAGTGACTTGTAACGTAGTTCCTGTTTTTCTTATAACCGGATAAATCCTAAGTTAAATTGCATACCAACCCCTTTACGAAAGATGTGAGTGTGATTTGATCTCTCGACCACCAAAATAAATTTTCAATCACTGAACAACCATAAATAGCTTTTTTCATTTTCTTAAAGAACTACCATAAATAGTTTTGTTATCTCCTTCATGTGTTTAGTTTTTACGTTAAAATCATTCAAATGGTCCTTGACANCAAAAAAAAAAAAAAAAAAAAAAAAAAATCATTCAAATGACAAATCTAAAAACGAAAAAAAAAAAAAAATTGTTTCTTCACTATGAGTTTTTTTTTTTTTTCCTAATAAAGACTTCACTATGGGTTTTTTATTTTATTTTTTTATTTTATCGAAGACTCCATTATGAGTTTGAGAATCATCTTTATATGAGCAATGCATCAAAGCCTAACTTTAGAAAAGTATGAAGTACTATGTGACAAAGATAGGATGACTAGATCATATAATTACGAAAAATGTAATTATGTAATTACGAAAAATGTAATTGTGTATTAGTTACTAATACTATAACTTAATACGGAAGAAAGGGGCCATAGTGATCTCGAAGAAAACTAATAGATAAAAAAGGAAGGAAAACAAAAGTAGAGGGACTTGTCAGAAAAATGTAACATCACAAATCACACCACATCAGGCAATGCAAAAGCAAGCCTCTTTCCGTATTCCAGCCTTTTTCTTACTATTTTCTCTTCCTATCTCATTTCATATCATTAACGTTTTTAATCTTTGGAAATTAACATTTTCAATCAAGAGATTACAATGGATGAAAAAAAAAAAAATTCACGAGATTACAATGGAAAAATACGGAAGAAAAAAAGACAAAAGGAAGAGAGGAGAGGTTCACGTTAGTGCACATCAGTCATGTACCCACTGCCACTGGTTACAAGTGGTGAATACTAGTAGTACACTACACACGTCAATTCTATGCATTCTTTTCATTTTTACTTTTTAACTCGAGACAAAAAGTATTCAAACTATTTTTTTACTCGAGACAAAAAGTATATATTCAAACTATAAAACTATCTTGTAACTTTGGTTATTGTGATGACAATTAGTGAGTAATGTTGTGTAAGAAAGTGAAATTTTCAGCTTATACTATGATGTTGTTTTGGATTTTTATGGCACTTTCACATTTTTACTAACGCATGTTAACTTTCAAGAGTCAAAAAAAGTGAAATTAGTTATAATTTGTGTTAATGTTTTTATTAATTTTTTTATGCTAGTTTATCACTATAGGAGCTTAACATAAAAAAAATTCGGCTTTATCTGTCTAAGTAATTTCTTTCAAGATAGGAAATTTTTAGATGAGATAGTTAGTGGAGAGTAATATCGTTAAACTCTCAAAGTTGTTGGTAATTTTACGATTTTAAAATATTTTTTTCAATTGAATTTTAAGGTGAATGCATTTTTACCATTGGTCACGTAATCCATCATACCGCTAAACTGTTTTGCATGTTAAAAGTATAGGGGTGAATAATAATATATATTTGGACATCGCTTTTTGACTAAAAACATCTTGAAACTAAAAATCACCATTTCTTCTTTTTTTTGTTAAACTATACTATAACTTATCATTTCTTCGAAAATAAAAAATTAAATGGTATTGTTGAAAACTCTACAAATTATAAAACAAAGAATATGCTCTCTATTTTATCTCTTTCTCAAACATAGAAAAAACTAATTTTGAACTTTCTCATTCTTTTATACAAAAAAAATCAAACAAAAATTCTTTATTTATTTATTTTATTTTCTTTCCGTAATAATGAGTCTCTACATTGCCACACTTATTTATGTATAGAACAAACTTTCACAAAATTAAAAAAAAACCTAACAAAAAAATTAAAAAGAGAAAGTATCATCTCCACTATACGGGTCCGTATCAGCTTTTCTACCTGATCCTCCCTCCCCACAAACCACAACACTACCTACACTCTCTCCCTCTCTCTCTCTCACAGATCAAAACTTTTTCTCTGCGTTTTAATCTCTCCTTAAATTCATAACAATACTCACATAATTTTCTCTGCGTGCGAGTAGACAGTGTAGAAAGAAAGAAAGAAAGTTTTTAATAGACCCAAGAAAAAGAAAAAAGCATTCATATTTCTTCTTTGTAGCTTTTGCTTTCTCTTTCTCTTCCTTTTTCGTTTTTTGTGGGCACAATACATCAACAAAGTAATGATTTTGTGTTCTTCTTCTTCAGTTTCTTCCTTCTCCTTCTGTTAAACTCTAAGCTTTTTCATGGTAGTGTTGAAGATAACAACAATGAAGATTCTCTTTTCTCTTTTTTTGTTACTCTGTTTCTTTGTCACTTGCTCTCTCTCTTCTGAGCCTAGAAACCCAGAAGGTAATAATCATCAAAAACCAACAAAGACTCATTTTTTCTTTTCTTATGGGTATTAAAAAGTTTCAAAATTTATTACAGTGGAGTCGTTGATCAACATAAAGAATGATTTACATGATCCACATGGTGTTTTGAACAACTGGGATGAGTTCTCTGTTGATCCTTGTAGTTGGACTATGATTACTTGTTCTCCAGACAACCTCGTAACTGGCTTGTAAGTTTGTTTCTATAATTTTGTGTTTGATGGACATTAATGGGGAAAAATCTTTCATCTTTGTGTCTCTCTCTCTGTTTTTTTTCCAATTACAGAGGAGCTCCAAGTCAGTCTCTTTCAGGAACTTTATCTGGGTCAATTGGAAATCTCACAAATCTTCGACAAGTGTAAGATTATTTTGTTTGTTTCTTCAGTAAAAATGTCTCCTTTTGTTTGTTTCTTCAATCTCTGTTTTGTTTTTGGGATTTTTGAAGGTTATTACAGAATAATAACATCTCAGGGAAAATCCCACCGGAGCTTTGTTCTCTTCCTAAATTACAGACTTTGGATTTATCCAATAACCGGTTTTCCGGTGAAATTCCCGGTTCGGTTAACCAGCTGAGTAGTCTTCAATATCTGTAAGTTCTCTTCTTGTAACAGATTTTGTTAATGATGTTCTTTTATCAAATCAAAGCTTTGTCCTCTTAACTTAACTTCGTACGTTTCTGTAATGATTTGGTTTAGGAGGTTGAACAACAACTCATTATCTGGGCCCTTTCCTGCTTCTCTGTCTCAAATCCCTCACCTCTCTTTCTTGTGAGTATATACAGATTTAAAGTTTGAATTTTTTTCTTACTTTTTAGACCTCTATACTCATGTTTTTTGATGTTTTGGTTCAGAGACTTGTCTTATAACAATCTCAGAGGCCCTGTTCCTAAATTCCCTGCAAGGACATTTAAGTAAGAACTTTTCTTTTGGTTTAAACATTTAGACAACACACTTCAGGGTCTTGTGACTCTTGTCAAAGATTGAGTATTTTTCTAATTGTTTTCACTGTTGTGTGTAGTGTTGCTGGGAACCCTTTGATTTGCAAAAACAGCCCACCTGAGATTTGTGCAGGATCAATCAATGCAAGCCCTCTTTCTGTCACTTTACGCTCCTCATCAGGTAAATCCATCCTCCATTTCAATAATCTTGTTTGCTTTTCTTTCGATTTTATCCATTTCTCATGAGTTTTTACCATTGAGATTTGTAGGACGTAGGACCAACATATTAGCGGTTGCACTTGGTGTAAGTCTTGGCTTTGCTGTTAGTGTAATCCTCTCTCTTGGGTTCATTTGGTACAGAAAGAAACAAAGAAGGCAATTGATGCTTCGCATAAGCGGTTCGTCAACTCAAGCTAGCTTGTGGTTTTATATAATTTGATGTTGTTTCTTGTCCAATGTAAAAGTTGTTTTTTTTTTTGTTCTTGATGTAGACAAGCAAGAGGAAGGGTTATTAGGATTGGGGAATCTAAGAAGCTTCACATTCAGAGAACTCCATGTAGCTACGGATGGTTTTAGTTCCAAGAGCATTCTTGGTGCTGGTGGGTTTGGTAATGTTTACAGAGGAAAGCTTGGCGATGGGACAATAATTGCGGTGAAACGATTGAAAGATGTGAATGGAACCTCTGGGAATTCACAGTTTCGTACCGAGCTTGAGATGATCAGCTTGGCTGTTCATAGGAACTTGCTTCGGTTAATCGGTTATTGCGTGAGTTCTAGCGAAAGACTTCTTGTCTACCCTTATATGTCCAATGGCAGTGTCGCTTCTAGGCTTAAAGGTATTCATAAAACTGATTTGTGTTACTGATTTTGGTCACAGAATTGAAATCACTTTTAACTGATTTGTTGTTACTGTTACAGCTAAACCAGCATTGGACTGGAACACAAGGAAGAAAATAGCGATAGGTGCTGCAAGAGGATTGTTTTATCTACACGAGCAATGTGATCCCAAGATCATTCACCGAGATGTCAAGGCAGCAAACATTCTCCTTGATGAGTTTTATGAAGCTGTTGTTGGAGATTTTGGACTCGCAAAGCTACTCAACCACGAGGATTCACATGTCACAACCGCGGTTAGAGGAACTGTTGGCCACATTGCGCCCGAGTATCTCTCCACCGGTCAGTCATCTGAGAAAACCGATGTCTTTGGGTTCGGTATACTCTTGCTAGAGCTCATCACAGGAATGAGAGCTCTCGAGTTTGGCAAAACCGTTAGCCAGAAAGGAGCTATGCTTGAATGGGTAAGCAATTACTATAAATTTAAGGCCAAAGATTGATAAAAAGATAGTCTTAAAACTCTTTTCGCTTTTTCAGGTGAGGAAGCTGCACAAAGAAATGAAAGTAGAGGAGCTAGTAGACCGAGAACTCGGGACAAACTATGATAGAATAGAAGTTGGAGAAATGCTACAAGTGGCTTTACTCTGCACTCAGTTTCTTCCAGCTCATAGACCGAAAATGTCTGAAGTGGTTCAAATGCTTGAAGGAGATGGATTAGCAGAGAGATGGGCTGCTTCACATAACCATTCACATTTCTACCATGCCAACATGTCTTACAGAAGTATCACCTCTACTGATGCTAATGGTGACAACCAAACCAAACATCTGTTTGGTTCCTCAGGATTTGAAGATGAAGATGATAATCGCGCTTTAGATTCATTCGCCATGGAACTATCTGGTCCAAGGTAGGAGGACAAAGAGAGAAAAGAAAAGATATAAATATCCCCATGGCTTCAAATTTTTTGAGATGGTATAGACATGTAAATGGTGATCACATCAATCCTCTAAAAATTGAGATTCTGGGTCTTATGTTTACTACTTTGGTTGTATATATTACTTTTGAAATGTGTTTGTTTTGGTCTCTGTCTCTCTCAAACTCATTAATACTTATTAGAGAATTTTTTGTTATCAGTCTTAAAACTTGTGGTCCTGTGAAAGCTATGTTTGGTCAAACTGCAGTGACCTTCATGTGTTGATATCAAATTTTTACTGACCAACAATTTAATGATATGTTGACTTGTACTTCTAAAAACATGTAACACAAAACTACAAAAGATGTAAAGTACATGATAACTTTTATATATATAACCTCCAACAAACTTTTGCTATTTATAGTCTCATGATCTTTGGTTGTTTTTTGGATATTATTTTGTTGTCATCAATTCGTTGTGTTTTGATCTTTTATATTCATCTTTCATATCACAATCTTGATGCTATGAACCTATCTTAATCTTTCATTTGTGTTACAAAATGGTCTCTTTAATTTCCCAAGTCCATATCTCTCTACTGTCTAAACCACAATGGAACGTTTTTCCCAAACATCACACTTACTCTTCATCATTGTATCATACTTCATAGTTACGGAATCCGTTCAAGCTAACCGAATGGCGATGAAGCTGATACACCGTGAATCAGTGGCTCGTCTTAACCCAAAGGCTCGAGTTCGGGTCACTCCAGAAGACCATATCAAACACCTGACAGATATATCATCAGCGCGGTTTAAGTATCTAAAGAATTGGATTGACAAAGAGCTAAGCAGCAGTGAGTTCCAAGTTGATGTGCATCAAGCAATCAAGACATCACTGTTTTTTGTGAATTTCTCTATAGGACAGCCTCCGGTACCGCAGTTCACAATCATGGACACTGGAAGCTCATTTTTATGGATCCAGTGTCTTCCCTGCAACCACTGCTCATCAGATGATATGTATCATCCTGTCTTCAATCCAGCATTGTCTTCAACATTCGTAGAGTGTTCTTGTGATGATCGGTTTTGCAGGTATGCGCCAAACGGAAAATGCGGCTCCTCGAACCAATGCCTTTACGACCAGGTGTATATAAGCGGCACTAGCTCAAAAGGCACTCTAGCTAAAGAACAGTTGACATTCACAACACCTAATGGAAACACAGTTGTGACTAAATCTGTTGCCTTTGGGTGTGGTCATAAGAATGGAGAGAAGTTGGAGAGTCAGTTCACTGGTATTTTGGGTTTAGGAGCCAGACCAACATCCCTTGCGGTTCAGCTCGGTTCTAAATTCTCTTACTGCATCGGCGATTTAGATAACAAAAACTACGGTTACAATCAGCTGGTTCTTGGCGAGGACGCGGATATTCTAGGCGATCCAACACCTACTGAGATAGAGAATGGTATATACTATATGAATCTTGAAGGGATTAGTGTTGGGGATAAAAGACTCAATATCGAACCGGTGGTATTCAGAAGAAGAGGATCAAGAACAGGAGTGATACTCGACTCGGGGACACTCTACACTTGGCTAGCAGATATAGCATATAGAGAACTCTACAATGAAGTAAAATCCATCCTGGATCCAAGATTGGAGAGATACTGGTTTAGAGACTTCTTGTGCTACCATGGGAGAGTGAGTGAAGAGCTAATAGGCTTCCCTGTGGTGACATTTCATTTTGCAGGTGGAGCTGAGTTGGCTATGGAGGCCACAAGCATGTTTTATCCCATGTCAGAACCGAATACGTATGATCATAAGGTCTTTTGTATGTCGGTGAGGCCAACGACAGAACATGGAAAGGAATATAAGGATTTCACAGCTATTGGACTAATGGCTCAACAATACTATAACATTGGTTATGATCTTAAAGAGAAAAACATATATCTCCAGAGAATCGATTGTGTTCTACTCGATGATTATTCGCCATCAAAGTAAATATTGTATACTCAGACATGTCCATGTAAAAAGAGATTCATGGAGCCTAGAGAGTTTATTACCTGTTGAATATATATATTTGTATA
>OVAQ01002457.1:0-11730 GCA_900406345.1 Erysimum cheiri | reverse complement strand
CCGTGATATTGAAAACAGGAACCGATTCGGTTTTGGAGGTGGATGATTCTGTTGTCATCTTAGATTAGGAGAAGAAGAATAGAGAGAGGGGTTTAGAGAGAAAAAAAAAAAATTTAGAGAGAAGAAGATTTAGGTTAAGATCAGTAGCTCTGATACCATGTAGAACTTATGAACTGATGATCTTTATTATCGACAATACAAGTTATTTATACAAGTTATGAGAACCCTAATACAGACTTGTCGACCAAGCTACAACTATACATGTCGGTTTAGAGCTAAGCCCAACACATGGCCCATGACCAAGTGATCTATACTAATATGGCGAACCTGAGGCTGCAGAATGGATACGGGGAGTACAAAGGCGTCTGGGATTGCGTCAAAAGGGTGATTCGCGAGGAAGGGATCAGTTCCTTCTACACTTTTTACAGAACGGGGATCCGGATGAACTCGTATTCTTCTGCCCTTCATTTTGTGACCTACGAGGCAGCCAAGAGGAGACTGACGGAGATATCTCAGGAAAGGAAGGGTTGGTGGTTGGTTCATGCCACTGCAGGAGCCACCGCCGGTGGATTGGCAGTGGCTCTGACTTGGCCGCTAAGTGTTATAGCGCTGACGCCTTCTCAGCCGAAGGACCCTTCTAAGGTGATTGACCCACAGCTGAACATTTCTTTAAGAGTTTATAGGTTGTGGATCATTTAAGGAAAAATAACGCATACTAAACGTAAAAGCATCAAGATAATGGAGCCAATGTGATTAGAAAAAAAATTGGTGTTTGTGGTAAAAGATAGATAGTAGATGTTTTTTTTTCTTTTTTTCTTTTTTTTTATTAAAAGATAGTAGATTTTATGCGTCTTTAATTTTAAAAAGATTAAGATGTGTGTAACTAATGGTCAATTGATCAGGCCAGACATAGCCTATGATCTTCTTCTTTTCACAACTTGACTGGTCATGTGCAGCGTGTCACTATTTCATTCAGCCGTGTGTTCATATCCATTGTGAAATATGAAGGGTTTATGGCACTTTTCCGAGAATGCTCATCCATGCATCTGCAACAGCCATCGGTTGGTCCACTTACGAGGCGGCCAAAGCTTTCTTTCTGGACCTCAATGGCGATTCACCCACAGCCTGAAAAAGATCGAACAGATGAGACAATGGATCGATCTGTATTTGAACATGATTTGTTCACCTCAAAAATCCATTTCACATTGTTAGTTTTATTTGGTTCAGACAATATTTATATAAATTTAAATAGACTGGCAAGAAGCACCAGTGGTCTAGTGGTAGAATAGTACCCTGCCACGGTACAGACCCGGGTTCGATTCCCGGCTGGTGCATTCCCTCTGAGCTGTGATGACATTGGCATCAGCGATGGTTGGGTCCTTCGCATAATTCTGAATATATCGGATGAAATCGCCTACACTTCTGAGCTCTTTTTTTTTTTTTTTCCTTTTGTGAAAAATCCGAATTCAGATTATATCGGATAATTTGTCTGTTTCAAGTTCCAACCGATGCAATTTAAGATTCATGTTTGGGCCTTATAAAGTAGGCATTTTTAATATGGGCCTGGTGGAGAAAACTTGTCAGTTGTCTACTTTTTGATCTTGAGTCAACAACTTGATCGGCTCCTAAATGCTCCACTTGGCTCGGGGGGATATAGCTCAGTTGGTAGAGCACCAGTCTCGAATTGCCGCAAAAGCAGCTTCCCTCTCGCATCACATGGAAGGTACTTCAGTTCTCCTTGTTCTGTTTAATTCTTATGAGGATCCAGAAACAGATTTGTTTTGTTTTCTATCGATCTCTGGGTTTTGGAATTGGGGGATCTACTTAATTGGTAGCTGGATGCGTTCTTTGCAGATAACAACAACGCCGGGAGCGACTCCGACTCTAATTCCGGCGAAGATTCACAGGACTATTACGAGCCGATCTCAGCCGTCGATCTAGATAACGCCAATGACGACAGAAGCGATGAGGAAGACAATTATCTTCCGATCGGTGGAGATGGCTTCAGTCACGGCCTCTCTAACGGCCATTGTATAATTCCGGAAGCCGAGGAAGGAATCTCTTCTATTAGTATAAACGGAGGAGAAGCAGAGAGCGAAGAAGAGACAGAGACGGAGACGGAATCGGAGATCCGTAGAGCATTTGAAGAGGACGAACGGCGTAGAAGATCGCCGTTAGTGGCGGAGAATGCCGTTAGGGTTATGGAGGCAATGCGCGCCATCTCGTTCCCTGGAACGGCTCCTGATTGGGCTTCCGATGTTAATGAGGATCGCTGGATTGATCAGCTTCGAAGATTGAGATCCACTTCTCAATAAACTAAACAGTACTACTATTTTTCAGGATTTTCCAACTCAATACTCTGCTTTCGTTCAAAATCTTTCTCAATGCTGTTCAATGTGAATTCTAAACATTTAAATGCAAAACCAGAGATATCAATTTGCTTTGTGGCTTATATACGTTTTCTCGAGTGTTGGTATGGCAGAATCGGTCAAACATTTGGCTAAATTTAGCCACACTTCATGATAGAATCCACATTTGGTTGGTAATAGACTTGTTTTTTAAGTAACACTAACCAGTGTTTTGCTATACAAACTCTTTACTTGATGATTACAGTATGTTTCTGATGATTCATATACATACATACATAGAGTTCAAAATCTGGCCTCATTCAACTGCATCCGTCTCTCCTCTGGGTCTTGTCTGAAACTTCTGCTGCGTTTTTATGTTCCACCCGAGATATATGGTGCTAAAGTTTGAATCTTGAACATGAGAGTCTGGTTCTTCATTCTTGTCTTCAAAAGTTTTTTAGATGTAATCTGCAACTTGAAGTTCATGAAGTCTGTCCCGGTTGCTCCTTATAACTCTAGCTTTGTCCCCTCTTATCTCCAGAACCTGAAGAAACAACACAAGAGTCAGAATCTCATAAAAACTAAAAAGCAACCAAGCAGGAACCAATAGTGTTGGTACCTCTGGTCTAGAGTCAAGAACACCACTGGACATTCCCACATCAACCCTCCATATGCCGCAACCATATTCACTATCAAGAAATAAATCCAATCTTTCATTTATAGATCGTGTGATTTTAATGTATTACAAGTTTTTGGAAGGAGAGTTCGATAAATGTACCAGTTAACCCCTGATAACTGGGGAGTATGCCCGACCACCATCGCCTTGGCACCGACAGCTTCAAGAGTGTCGTGGAGAATTTTACTTACCTGATAAGAATAAAGTCAGGAAACACATTAAGCCAAGCTGATGATGATACAGTATCTGTGTTAGCAGTGTTGAGATTTTGGTGATTATAATTCAACTAACCTGTTCAATTTGATAGTCCTCCAGCTCAGAAGTCTCTCTCGAGTAAAGTCGGCTCCAGACTACACTGTCAAATCCTCGAGTCGCAATGAACGGCATCTGAGGACTGTCTTCATAGTTAGTAGGGCTTCTCATCCAAGTAGAGACTTCTCTGTTTATCCTCTCTACGCCGTATGCAACTGTGCAAGAACATAATAAGCATATGATAAATCAAATCCAAAAGAACACCGAGAAGAAATGTTGAGATAGACTTGACTATCCTTACCATGGTGAGGAAGGAGACCACCATGGCAGAAAACCCAGTTATTAACCCGCAGGATAACTCCGTGGCGCGCCAATTCACATGCTAATAGACCACCTGGTCTAAAAAGGACCGACCTTGCAATCACTCCCTTTTGCCTCTGTCCTAATAGTTTCCCATGGCTTTTGGTTAACCGACAAGTAGAGAAATTTTAGAAAACTCAGAAAGTACACAAGCAAGTTGAAGTACCTTTACTACATTCCATTGATCCCAATAGGTTTGAGAACTTCTCCTATCTTCTTTCCATTGTCTTGACTCAAAAACCCAGTTAGTAAACGCTTTGTCCCAGTCATGTGCATAGTCCTCCAAGTAGTCAAGAAAGTCTGTACACTCATCAAATGCTCTCGCATCTACGTATCTGAAATCTCCTTCAACATTCATCGTCTCGTGGTTCCCATTAACCTGAAAAATGGGACAATCAGTTGCTCTTTGTTAGTCCTATCAGTTATTATCATTCTAGAATTAGTCATTTAAAATGTACAAAGTGAAAAAGTTGCTCTGTCTTTTCTGCATTCAAAACCTGGAAAACAGCTCCACCATTAGCCTTGGCCTGATCATCAAGTGACCTTACTAAAGAAAGTATTGCGATTTCATCATCACCACGATCCAGTATATCTCCAACCTGAACTAGTACCTGTATTTTTCATTTATTGATTTCACATAAGTTGGAGGAACTCATAAGGACTCAAACTCAAAAGATACAAAGCAGTATAATAATTTATATCTCATCATAAACTGCAAACGGCAAATCAAAATCGATCGTAGTATCATATTATTAATTGACGAACAAAAACCCCACTTCAGAGTTCAGACTCAGTTTCAACTAATGTTAAAGAAACTGAAACAATGTTCCACTAGGATTAGAAAATGTTGCAAATGAAGACATACAGTGTCCTGGCCAATCCACTGGTCTCTTCCGTCGGAGCTCAAGACGCCGGCCATCTGAAGCGCGTCTCTGGCTTTACCGAGATCGCCGTGAAGGTCTCCAACTGTGAGTGCATAGCGATAACAAAACCCACTTAGTTCTGTTGTCGTTTTAAACAAAAAGATTGGAACTTTCCAGATATATGGTGGCGAACCTGCAATGATACGGCGAGAAGGAGCAGAGACGAAAGTGGGTGGATCTCCATTGGTGACAATCGGCCTCAGAGAAACTTCGTTACAATTGGAAGTGGTCAAGAAAGAGGGAGAGGAAGAAGGTTCAATAAGTTTGTGGGGATGAGAACGTGGAAGCGGAAGTAAGGAATTGAGGTAAAGGGAAGACATCGGTGTAAGTGGTGGTGGAGCTATGATCCACCAGAGTTTTGATGAAATCACTTAACATTTGTGTTCGTTGTCTGGTCTCAAAATTGTGACTTGTCTTCAAATGCATGCTCAGTAATCCATCCTTTTTTAATATCATCTATCTACTGGCTGAGGTTTTTCCTCTGATATATTGGCTTTTCTTTTTCCTTTTTTTTATTAAAATAATAAAAAGGGGATTATTCACAAAGCGAAAATGTAAAGTTTCCAATTTTTTTTTTTTTTTTATGAGAAAAATCCCCCAAGGGCCAAAGCCCAAAGATATTTTCCTTTGTTGCCCAAAGATATATTTAAGTACTTAAATTTAACGAAAAAAAAGCCTGCAATAAAATATTCTTTAAATTAATTCTGTAAAACTAAATTTAAACATTTTTTATGATTGCCCAAAAAAAAAAAACATTTTTTACGATAGAACGAGATAACTAATATTTGTTTATAGTTTATTGGATTTTGACATATGTAAATTAAAATCATTATTCCAAAGTATTTTTATTTTGTTTTCTTTCAAAATTATTTAACTTTTAATTTTCCTTTTCGAATTTTATGATAGCTAATCATTCGTTTTGGGTTTGGATATGAGGTCCGGACTTGCCAAGAGTATGGAAAACGAAAAACACTCTATACATTCATTAGGATACACGGACGAGTGAGTACACTAGTTTCAAATGATAACTCTTCTCAATAGACGCAGAAAGAAGCTTTCTGATCAAGGAAAACCCACATAACCGAAAACGAGGCAAACATGAGATATGTTGAGAAATCCAAGGACGACCATATTTAGCATCTTGGGAGATCCAAGGGCGGAGGCTGCACCGACTGGAGCTGACCTATTCCATTCTCAACTAGGAAAACCATCGCCAGACCCCATCCTAGATGTGAGTCAATGTGACAGTGCATAAACCAAGCTCCTACAACATTTCATTACAAAAAATTGTCAAACAAACTTAAATTGGACTAATCATATGAATTAGATCGTCTAATCAAGATTAATTAGAGCATCATTTATTCACCTGGATTATCAGCAACAAACCGGATGGCCACCCATCCACCGGGAGGGGTTCCGATGGTATTCCTTTCCGGTGGGTCAAACAGATTGAAGCTAGCCGGATCTCTCTTCGGGTCAAAATTCCCAAAACCTGACCCGACAACATAGAACTGGTACCCGTGTAGATGCATAGGATGGTTCTCGGGTGTGACAATGCTCGTGTCCTGCAACACAATCTGAACATTGGCCTTGTACTTAAGCTTGTATGCCTTTGTAGCCTTCACGGGCTGCCAAAGCCCACGGCTTACGTTTCCTGTGTAATCAAATTGGACCGGAGGAACCGGCGGGAAATCCGGGGTTATGATCCCAGGGATTCCTTGGTAATAGGCTTGCATCACGGAATTACTCCGAGGTAGGACGAATGAGACGTTGTTCATGCTTGCAGCGAACCGCGTTCCGTTTGGTCCCTGGCATCGTGGACTGTTTGGGTTGGTGCAGTTAATTAGTCCCAACCCAACTGTGAAAAATAGATTTTCGTCGATCTGGAGTGGTACCGTGGCTCTCTTCCAATACCGCAAACGGTTGACAAAAGCGGTTGCAGTAGCAGTGTCATTGAACCCTGGCAAAACCGGGAAAACCGGTGTGATCTGACCGCGTCCACTAGGTGCATTAGCGTATTCTAAAATAGCAGTTGTGGTGGTGTTGTCAAAGGCAGCGTTTGCGCTATTGTAGGCCCGTGCGGCGATGTAGTAGTGGCCGGGGCGTTGATTAGCGGTTATAAGGACGTTTGTGGTCTGACCTGGACCGAGCATGACAACGTTTGTGGTGAAAGGCTTAGTGTAAGCAGAATCTACCTCGACCACGGTGAGCTGGTGGTTTGCAACTGTGAAGAAGAGTTCTTGGTTCAGGGCGGCGTTGATGAGACGAAGCTGAACCGTCTCGCCAGGGACAATCGGAAATCGGACGGTCTCGGGTTTAGAGCAGCGATAGAGATCGCCGGGTTGGCCATTGATGGTGTAAGCGTCTGAGACGTTTGGTGCTGCTCCTGTGAACTGGGATAACCTCAGAACATCCATAGGGTTTCTATCCCACCATTCCCCTGTTCTCTTCAACTACTAATTAATACTTGTTCATAATTTAAAAAAATGGTTATGGATAAATAAAAAATGTAAAGTGTTTTATGAAATTACCGAGAATAATTGGGATGTCACGTTTAGGCATAGAGAAAGGGTAAGGAGAACCGAGACGAGGGTAGATGATAAGAGCTCCATACACGGTGGCTCGAAGCCAATGGCTATGAGCGTGCCACCAAAGGGTGCCTTCTTGGTCTTCGATTTTGATTCTGTACGTGTAGCTTTGTCCTGGTTGGATCGGACACTGAGTTATGTACTCTGGTCCATCTGCCCACGGGTTTCGTAGCTGTCTGACTCCATGCCTGTCCCCCAAAACAGAGCATAAATCAAAGTGTTTGTTATCTTGGATTACAAGTTATCTACCAAAAAAAACTGATTGAGTTTTTTTTTACCAGTGGAGACTAATGTTGTAACGAGCTTTGTTGATGACCGTGATGGCTAGTGAATCACCGTTCCTCACCTCGAGTGTTGGACCCGGGAACTGACCATTCACGGTGATGGTCTGGTGAGTTCTGCACAGCCTCTTCACTGGTTTTGCCTCGATCTAGGTCACGTTGATTCAAACCATGGAGGTGAATAAAACATATATTTGAAAGAAATATTAATCAACTGCAGGAGGCTTAACTTACCACGAATTCACGGACGTGAAGTTCAGCTGAGGCGAGGAAAGCAAGAAAAGCGAAGCAAACAAGAATGAAAAAGAAGAATATGCCGGGGACTCGCAGGAGATTCGTCGGAGAGTAAGACTTCATATCGTAGTGTTGAAGCTCTCTGGTTTTTAAGTCCAGAGGAAAGGGGTGAAATATATATATACACACACCCTGGGACTATGGGGAAGCAACAGAGCTTTGTGTGAGTTTGTTAGTTAGTGGACAAACATAAAACTGAGTATAATACAAAGTGGAACCAGTAAATTTAGTCAGCACGGCGAAGTAGCGAAGTTGATTTGGTTCACCCACTAAACTAATCATTAATCATTCACTTATGGAATTTTTTTTGTTTTTGTTCATCACTTATGGATTCTTTATGATAAGGGAATTGAGTTGGGAAATCTCCACACAATGTTTTATCTATATTACTTACAAACGTTAAAATATGATCTCTAAATTAACATATTGAAAATTTTAAATTCTAAACTTATTTTTTCTTAGACATGATTTTAAGTTATTTAGTACAGAAATATGTTATATATTTTCCCCATTATTTCCTTACACAATTATTTGAAATTTTGAATACAGTAAATTATAAAGATTTTTTCTTCAATAAAAGAAAAAAAAAAGAAGAAGAAGACGTTAAAAAACAAATGGGCCTATTAACCTATCACCAAACTTATCGTTCCCAAAATTGATAGATATGTCCATTGGGCCATTTCGAAAATACAAGAAACAAAAAAAAGTCAATCTGCAAAATTTGAGTGTGGACCCGACGCTGAAATTTCAACATCCCAAAATTAATAGAGATGTCCATTGGGCCATTACTAATTTCTAGATGTTAGATCATTTCCTGATTTGCGGTATATAGTACAAACGCATAATGCATAACGTGGCTGGTAAAATGCGTTTACATTCTGGAAACATCAAAGTTCAAACCATAGAGAAAAAAACAAAAAACAAAATAGAAACGAAGACAAAGTCGTGGTAGCGGCAATATGAAATTAGAGATTCCATTAAAATACAAACAGAGAAACACACAACTAAGTCAGACATGGTTCCCGCGTCTAATCTGCCGAAGACTTTGTCCATATTATAGTCTTCGTCTATGGAATTTCGTCTTTATTCACCCAATTCAACCAATTCCGTAATTTTAATTTCCAATCATACCATATGGCTGAAGCGGGCGACGAGAATCTCTACGCCGCCGCCAGAGACATCGCAAGAGCTCTCGGCAAGGATCCAAGCGCCGCCGGAGATATCTTGCAAATTCTCTCCGGCTATGGCGCCTCCGGAAACCGCGGCGGCGATCCTCGACCCACCGCATCCCGCGGTGGCGCAAACCTCAACCTTGACCGATCACTAAACTCCTTAGAGAGACAGATCTCCGGTTACATCGTGGAGGATCGGCCGATCTGGTCCGATCCCGTTGACTCGCGCACCTTCCTCGACGCTGTTGATGAGCTGCTTACGATGGCCGGAGACTTGAGATCCATGGCCGGAGATAAATCCGTCGCCGTCTGTCTCTCCCGTGCCGATGAGTTAGTTCAACAGGTGATGTTTAGGCTTCAGGAGGAGTTTGGATATGTAATGGACCGAGCCACTGACTCGTTTGACTCTGACGATGAGTTCTCCGGGGAAGAAGACAACGGGGTAATTAAGTCATTTACAAATACATTTAATTTAAATATAAGTTTTGCATAATTTGGAATTTGATACCGACAATTCGGTTTGCAAATTGATTTTAATTTGAACAGGTAATTGTTGCTCGTCCAATCACCAATTACAAAATCGTGATCGAGGCTTTACAATCGAGCGTTATCGGCGATCTAAACGCGATCGCTGTGAGGATGGTCGGTGGTGGATTCGGAAAAGAGTGTTCACGAGTGTACAGCAGTCGACGGAGAGAGTTTCTAGAGGAGAGTTTGTCGAGGTTGCATCTGAGAGGATTAAGCATGGAGGAAGTGCAAGAGACTCCATGGCAAGAACTTGAAGACGAAATCGACCGTTGGATCAAAGCCGTAACTTTGGTGTTCCGCGTTTTCTTCCCAAGCGAGCGTCTTCTCTGCGATCGCGTTTTCTCTGATCTTCCAGTTTCCTCTGTAACAGATCTCTCTTTCATGGAAGTTTGCCGCGGAACGACCACGCAGCTTCTGAATTTCGCAGACGCGATCGCTCTAGGGAGCCGTTTGCCCGAACGCTTGTTTAAGGTTATGGATCTATATGAAGCGATGCAAGAGCTACTTCCTAAAATGGAAACGCTATTCTCTGATCGATACTGTTTGCCGCTAAGGCACGAGGCGGTCGCGATTCATAAACGATTAGGGGAAGCAATTAGAGGGACTTTTATGGAGCTCGAGAATTTAATCCGTCGTGACCCTCCCAAAACCGCGTTTCCTGGCGGTGGGATTCACCCGATCACGCGGTACGTGATGAATTATCTGCGTGCAGCGTGTAAATCGCGGCAGTCGTTGGAGCAAATCCTTGACCAGACGGGAAACGAAACTGGATCAGACACGAGACCTTTGTCTGTGCAAATCAGATGGGTATTGGAGTTGTTGGAGAGTAACTTGGAAGGCAAGAAAAGAACTTACCGCGATCCGTCTTTGTGCTTCTTGTTCATGATGAACAATGGCAAGTATATTCTTGATAAGGTAACGGATAACGAGCTCGGTTCGATCCTAGGCGAAGATTGGATTGTGAAGCACGCGGCGAAACTGAGGCAATACCATTCTAATTACCGAAGGAGCTCGTGGAACCAAGTGGTGGGATTGCTGAGGACCGAGGCTCCGTATCCCAAGTTAATAGAGAACCTTAGATTGTTCAAATCCCGGTTCGATGAGGTATGTATGATGCACTCTCAGTGGGTTGTTACTGATGGGCAATTGAGAGAGGAGTTGAGAAGCTCCGTTGCCGGAATTGTGTCTCCGGCGTACTTGAATTTCATCCAAAAATTGAAGGACTCGCCGGAGATTAATGGGAGGCGTGGAGAGCCGTTTATTGCTTATACTGTTGAAGATTTGGAGGTGAGAATTAAGGGTTTGTTCAAAGAAAGCTCAAGTTAATTAAATTTTAATATAAAAAGAAAGACTATATATTAATCCACAAATTTGTAAAATTGTTGATTCCTGTTAACTCATTCTGTTTTTATTTTATTTTAATTGGGTGAATAAGTAAGCTCATGGATCGAGCGTCGGATCACCTTTTCTAGTTTCTACGTTGATTTATTTAGTTACATTTATTGTTCGAATTAACCACATTGACTTTGACTTAGCCACAACTGCATACTTTTCATAATACAACTTAAAATTCGGTCATAGTTTGACTGTAGGTCTTTTGTAAGTGTTTGATTTGCTTAATTTGATGTGAAAACTTTCCATGAAGTTAATATTATATTGGGTTTCCAAACGGAGCCACTCACACAAGCACTGTGCTATAGAGTTACAAGTAACCAGTACGTAGTATAACAATAGTACATGTAAAGACTAGCCTCGGCAAATACGATAGATTAATGTGAAGGAAGAGGGAAATATATAGATTGATTAACCTCCACAATACAAATTAACATATGAAAGCAAAAAATAAAAATCATGAGAATACGTGGAGGATTTGTTCAATAAGACTGACACTGACGACTAGGTAAGCAACTTGGGAAGGATGGATGTCATCCCAGAAAAGGAACTGGTTAGGGTCAGGACAAGTCCGAGTTAAAGCATTGCACAAGTACGATAGCTCCATCTCTCCAGTCCCGCAGCATCCTCTCGTCGTCTCCTTAAATCCTGTCCCCTTCAAAAATATCACTTTACTACTTTGTTATAAAATGAAATATTTCATAGTCTATTCCTCTTGAGTTTTCTAATTTTGTAACAAATGTATTCTCAGAACCTGTAAAATATTAAGCGCGCACACTTCATCCATACGTTATATACACATAGGGTATCTATGTATATATATACGTGAGAATTGGATGAAAAATTGGACTATATATGGTTTGGATTTTGATTGTTTTTCTTATATAATTCTGCATTTATGTAATTTTTTTTTTTT
>OVAQ01002456.1:0-11005 GCA_900406345.1 Erysimum cheiri | reverse complement strand
CTAAGATTCCAAAATCACTTGTCATTTCTAAAACCAACCGAGACACTTATCACAATATAAAATTATAAATCAAATTCATCAGTGAATAATAAGTAGAACATCTTAGACCTTAACTAGCTCATGTTGTGATCCTTACTGGCTGACATTTGGTTCAGTGTTTTGGGTGTCTCGCGCTGATTTATTTTTGCTATTTCTGTAGTCACGAATTACGAGGTCAAAACTAAACTTTGCATCCCATACGCAAAAGGAGTAATTGAGATTTAGTTTTGTTTGTTCGTATATAGAATAGAGATATGTAAAGGATAGGATTGTCACTTNATATACATATATATCTATATATTTTTACTACTATTTGAACCGCACCGCACTTCTCCCGCACCGCAAACCGCAGTTACCATTCAGAGCCTTAGTTTTGTTTGTTCGTATAGAGAATAGAGATATGTAAAGGATAGGATTGTCACTTAATCTTTCTTGTANTTAGTTTTGTTTGTTCGTATATAGAATAGAGATATGTAAAGGATAGGATTGTCACTTAATCTTTCTTGTAATCACTATATATATTATACATTGATCATCTAATGGATTATTCAGTTCCTTAATCTACATGGTATCAGAGTTATCGATACCTTAAACCCTTAAAAAAAAAAAGGGATGATATATTATATAGAATCCATAGGTTTTATGATTGAATTTTAGTCTGATTTCGGTCCAGCTATTTTGGTTATGGTTAATTACGATTTTAGTTCNGGTATCAGAGTTATCGATACCTTAAACCCTTAAAAAAAAAAAAAGGATGATATATTATATAGAATCCATAGGTTTTATGATTGAATTTTAGTCTGATTTCGGTCCAGCTATTTTGGTTATGGTTAATTACGGTTTTAGTTAACCTAACATGCTCGGACCTACTAGAAAAATATTCAAGGTATAGCTCAAAATCCCAAGAAAAGTGGCTCAGACAGAGAGGCCCAAACCAAAAATAAAATAAAAGGTGAGAGTGAGATGGTAGTGGCCTAGCTAGTGGGCTAACTTCCACCGCTCAAACTTTCCAAGCACATATATTACTTCCGAATTTGAAAAATTGTTGACGATTCAGCTAATATGATCAGTCCGACTCAACATCATTTATCGGGTTGATTAGCAGAAAATGACGGCAATGCATATTTTCAGCCATTGTTTGATAGTTTGTAGGTTTTAACTAAAAACTTTAGTTCGAATATGTATACACACACATTGACACATGTCGTTAATACATATAAATATCGCCATGCAAACCCATATATACTTTGGACATGAATTGATTGTTTTTCCCTTCTAATATTGTTTTTGTCTTGCCTATGCTTCCACACAAATATTGATCTTATACCAACAAAGCTTTCTTTAAGTAAAAAGAACAATTGGTTTCCGATTTGGAAAACCTACGCCGCCTTTAAAAGTGTTTGAGCAACAGTTCACAGAAATCAAAAACCAAATTAAAAATAGATCAAATCGAAAACCGATCATATATATAGGTGTTTTTTATATATATATTAACCTTTTTATTTGTTGGGACATAGAGATGAAAGAGATACAAACAGTAGAAATACCATACAATTAGGAGCATCGAAAGAGACTCATAAACGAACATATATAGTTTCACCCGGTAACTTGACTAAGCACAGACGCATAATTTCTAATCTTAACAGCGAAGAAGACGCACATCAGTGACTCTTGACCCTCCTCGGTGATGCTTATTGCAACAATATATCCCCTCTTAAAGTAATTAAAAATGAAAAAGAAAAATACTTCTCATTAGACCATCAGGATAAACAAACCAAACTGAGATTTGAAATGCAACAATATATTGTATGGAATTCTTCTCAAACTAGTAATAATGACAAAGAGCGTAAAAAAACTTACGGATCGTTTTTCACGTTTTGTGAGTACGTCAGGTAAAGTAAGCACCAAGGGGCCAGGTGCAACAGGACATGCCGTTATATCACAAAGGGAGTAAGTTTTTGTAGAGACATGAAGGGCCATCATCGAAAGCTCGAGATTTACAGTTGCTCCATCAGGGATGTCTTCGCCTGTTCACACCAATTAGAGTTTTATCACGTAGAAATATTGGAAAAAGATTACTTTATAAATAATCAAAGCTAAAATTAATGGAACTACTTACTAGTATCACCGGTTATCGTAATGGTTGCGTTACCGCTACGCTTAACCGGGTCTGGAGAGATCTCAACATCACTGACCTTAACAGGATACGAAAGACTAGCTATAAAAATGATACAAACACCTTAATTAATTACTATGATTACGTACTATTATTTTTTTGTGAACACAAAAAATACATTAATTAACTTACCCCAAAATATATAAAAAAAAAAAGAGAATTAGCATTAACAGATGGATACTTACGGTTGCAGGGTCGGAAGTCGATTTTACCCAGAGCTGAAAAGAAAAAGAGTGAGATGAGGAGAAGAAGCAAAGGCTGGACGTGAGATATCGCCATGGATATTTGCTCGTTGATGTAGTGGATTATATTTTTCTATCGGTATAGTATATTAGTATGTGATGATAAACTTACATGCATATGCCTACTATTTTATAGTCGGTAGATTATAAGATTTTGATAGAAGTGATATCCCTATATTGATTTTAAATCTCCCACGTTATGCGCGATAATCTTAAATAGTATGGTTGTAAGAAATAATATATTTTTTTCTCTGTTTAGTTTGACGAAAGAAGCATGTAGTATACGTGTTATGCTTACATGAATGCTCATTCTTTAAATAGTTGGTGAATTTTAAGATCTTGTTGCTAAAAGTAATATCCGTATACTATGCGCGATAATCATTAGATATGGCTGAAAATAAAAAAACAAAAAGAAACAAAGAATAAATTTTATACATATGGCGTTAAATCTGACTAGCTGCAATTTTAAACCTCAAAAATATTTTAATGATGTATTAAACTCTCAAGAATCTACTGTTATTAAACCGTAAAGAAAAAGAAAAAAAAAATGCATCCAAGTGTTTTGCATTTTTAGATAAAATAATCAAAAGATTTTGGTAAAATATCAAAGCATTTGGCATCTTTGAGTTTCGATTTTAGATACCATGTTTTTTTTTATTCCGAAAAATGCCAGCATCCACAAAACGTACGTGAAACTGCAACGTCCAAACGTGGCTGCTTCGTTGTCCGGATCCCCCTTGGAGCGTCGCTGATCACGCATGCAATGACATAGAGGTTACAATCGAAATCTCAAAAATATCAACAACCGAGTTCATATCTTATGAGTATCCACCATATTAGTACATTTTCAGAGCTATTTTAACATATTTAATACATGGGAGAAATCAAAGCTTCAGTTATTTACCCGTTCTGTCCCAAAGTTGGGAAGCAAAATCTTAAAAAAATGGAGTTGTTTGGCAGGCTGCATTTACTTGGACCATGTGGTTCGAGCAAAATATCCGATACAATATTAAATTGTTTTTTTTTTTTTGTCAACATTTGGGCCACAACTGGCCGGTCCATTAGCCTAATTCCTACAAATTGTAGGGTCGGAGACTCGATCCCTGGGCCCATTAGCCTAATAACTGTCTTCTGTGGACTTGCCACTAGACCAAAATCACTTCACATTAAATTGTCGTTTATGTTGTAAAGAAACGATGTAGGCTTATTACTTTTTAATTTTTTTTTATTTTAAACAGTTTTACACATTGTTATACAATACTAAAACTATGTAAAACTATCATTTTCTGGAAAAGAAATGAAGCAGTACTATATTAGACGATGTTACTAGTTATCCAATAATTTATTGAGAGACCGAGTAGATTGTGAAGCCCATGAGTGGCCCATTAACATATATGCTTTCAGTGTTTTAATTGTTTTTTATCGAATGAAAAAACCAGTAACAGAGAGTAAAAGGAAACATGTTGGAATTGAGTTATCGATCGTCGGACGAAATCTGTAAGCACAGAAGAAAAGGAAAGAGTTTCTTGTGAAGGTCGCATTGTTTTCTTATCGATTTAAAAGATTGGGCATTAATGGTGAAAAGCAAATAAACCCTAATGTCTGTTACATCGATCCCTGTTGATTCTTGAGAACGATATATGATGATTTCCAATCTTCCGACGGATTTGGTGGAGGAGATTCTCTCTAGGGTTCCAGTGATCTCTACGAGAGCAGTGCGATTTACCTGCAAAAAGTTGAATGCTTTATTCAAAGATGAGAGCTTTACAAAAAAGCACATTGCTCAAGCAGCTTTAGCAGTGAGAAGAGAAGGTGAGCTTCAGGCCCTTGTGTTGATAAAATATTATTACTCTTTTATTTGATGAGCGTTAATCTCCATGGAATTCAAAACGACTTTGATTGAGGTAGTCTTATTAGTCTTATTTATATTATTTGCCAACAAAATACAACTCTGTTTCTCCTCCTTCAATTGAAGCAATTGGCTTTCTGTTTCTCAGGTAAGTCCCTTTTAAATCCTTCTTGGTCGCTGCTTTCTCCTGAACATAAGTTGTTCGATAACAAAAACAAGTTCCTGTAGTACAATGGTTTTGCTCGAGAACACGGCGTCTGGTTCTGATATGCGTCTTTGTTTTAGGTAATATTGGCATGAAAGAGTCAACTTCAAATTTGTGGTCAATTGTCAACATCACTTTCTTGGTAATTTGTGGTGTGACAGCTTTAGCTCGGAAACTTCAACGGACTAGACTTCAAATTTGTCCCCAGCGTAGACTTGGACTTGTGAGTTTGATTTGACCAAAAACGAGATAAGTCTTGAGAACCACTTTTATGATATCTACTGCCAAATTTTTCCATCTCCCAAGTTTTAGATTTTCTGAAACTATGTGGTCAAATGGCATCTTTCTCTCTCTTTTTACTTTGTCTCTTTTGTTAGGACAATCATGCTGTGAAACAGATACAATACTGCAGGGTCAATACTTGAAAGATGGGCAAGAGCTCGTTTCAGCTTTCAATATCTTCAAACTCAAGTTTTTCAGCTTTGAGAATTCAAGCAACTGGTATCTTGGAATTTGGTACAACAATTTTTATCTTAATGGTAAAGAAGATTATGGTGATATCCAGGACAGAGCTGTTTGGATTGCCAACCGCAACAATCCAATTTTGGGACACTCCGGAAGCCTTACAGTGGACTCTCTTGGCAGATTGAGGATTTTAAGAGGAGCATCAAGCCTGCTTGAGCTAAGCTCTACGGAAACCACAGGAAACACAACCCTTAAGCTGTTAGATTCTGGAAATCTTCAGCTTCAGGAGATGAATTCTGGTGGATCAACGAAGCGGATTCTGTGGCAAAGTTTTGATTATCCAACGGATACCCTTCTTCCTGGTATGAAACTTGGTTTCAATGTCAAGACTGGGAAGAGATGGGAACTGACATCATGGCTAGGTGATACTTTACCTGCTTCTGGATCTTTTGTCTTTGGGATGGATGCTAATATTACCAACCGATTGACCATCTTGTGGCGTAGAAACATGTATTGGGCAAGTGGTCTCTGGTTTGAGGGTGGATTTTCCTTGGAGGAATTAAATGAATACGGTTTCCTCTTTTCCTTCATTTCAACCGAGAGCGAACACTATTTTATGTATTTAGGTGATCAGAATTATCAAGGAACTTTTTTTTCCAGTTTAATGATAGACCAAGAGGGCATTTTGCATATAAACAGGCGTAACAGAAAGAAAATGCATGTTCATTGTTCTCCTTTCACTTTGGGTAAAGACAGTAACTACGAATGTTACGAGGGAAGTTCTGGGGATTGTTTGCACGCAGGTTGCATAGTCCCGAATGAGCCATATTGGATGGTCAGGTATTCTTTCAGAGAGACAGTATCGGCTTTCTCAGGCAATGGATTTGTACTTAACGAGACTGGTGGAAGGTTTAGTTCAGCTGATTGCCATGCAATATGTCTGCAAAACTCTTCTTGTCTTGCCTATGCTTCAACCAATCATGATGGTACGGGATGCGAAATCTGGAATACTGATCCTACCAATAGAAAGTCGTCTTCTCATAGTCCCAGAAGTATATATATTCGTGTTAAAGGTACCGAAGTTGTGCAAATATATTATCTGCCTTTTATTTAAGTGTCACTACAACTGCAGCAAATCTATTTTAGATGCTAAGTTTTCGCGATTACAGGAGTTGTAGTAAACCGAGAGAAGGCGGCAACTTGGCTTGTTGTTGTGGCATCGCTGTTCCTAATGATACCTGTGACTTGGTTTATCATCTATCTTGTTTTGAGGAAATTTAAAATAAAGGGTAAAGTTTTGTATCAGAATCACTGAAACACTTCCTTCTTATCATGTTCTATTACTAATATGTTCACCACACCTTCTTTTTTGTCTGTTTGATCCAGTTACTGTTATCTTTCGTGGCATGTTCTACTTGTTATGGGGAAAAGTCATTCCACAAAGTAAGGCTCAGCTGAATAATTTTTGTATTAGTATATATGAATAGTGTCCATGTTGAATTAGTAATTTTATTTGTACTTTTTGCTAGTGATTGGTTGCATACGGAGGAGGCTTCCAACACTAAGAGTTGGTTCAACAATAGACCAAGAAATGCTACTACGCGAATTGGGAATTGATAGGAGACGCCGAGGCAAGAGAAGTGAAAGGAATAATAATAACGAGCTTCAGATTTTTAGCTTTGAAAGGGTAGCCTTAGCAACAGATTACTTTTCTGATGCAAACAAGCTCGGTGAAGGAGGTTTTGGTC
Organism: Erysimum cheiri; assembly: GCA_900406345.1. Taxonomy (NCBI): domain Eukaryota; kingdom Viridiplantae; phylum Streptophyta; class Magnoliopsida; order Brassicales; family Brassicaceae; genus Erysimum; species Erysimum cheiri. The sequence continues at coordinate 4,281 of OVAQ01002456.1, read as the reverse complement.
CTGTATATAAGGTAGTCCAGATTCTTCACATTTTGATATTAACGTAAGCAGATTTTGATGTTTCCGCTTCTCTCTTGAAGGGGAAGTTAATAGATGGGGAAGAAGTAGCTATCAAAAGACTATCATTAGCATCCGGACAAGGATTAGTGGAGTTCAAGAACGAAGCTATGCTTATTGCAAAACTTCAGCACACAAATCTTGTTCGGTTGCTAGGATGCTGCATAGAAAAGGATGAGAAAATGTTAATTTACGAATACATGCCCAACAAGAGCCTTGACTACTTCCTATTTGGTGAGTCTTCTTTAAAAAGCTAAGAGTTTATAGAAATCCGTCTGGAAAAATGTATCCAAACCTGTGCAGATCCCTTGAGGAAAAACGTTTTGGATTGGACGCTGCGGTTCAGGATCATGGAAGGGATAATACAAGGGCTTTTGTACCTTCACAAGTACTCGAGATTGAAAGTGATACACAGAGACATCAAAGCCAGCAACATTTTGCTGGATGAGGATATGAATCCCAAAATATCTGATTTTGGAATGGCTCGGATATTTGGAGCACAAGAATCCAGAGCCAACACCAAAAGAGTTGCTGGCACATTGTAAGTTAAAAATGACCAGAAACAGTGATTCTCTGATCATTCATAGGCATCAGTTGCTGAATTAAACTCTTATGTTGATATATATAGTGGGTATATGTCTCCGGAGTACTTCAGAGAAGGACTATTCTCGGCGAAATCAGATGTGTTCAGCTTCGGAGTTCTACTGCTCGAAATCATTTGCGGAAGGAAAAACAATAGCTTCCACCATGACTCAGAAGGACCTCTGAATCTCATAGTTCATGTAAAAGCCAAAATTCTTCTTCTTTCATTTCTTAACATTCTCAGCTAGCTTGCTTAGTCTTTGGTTCTCTGAAACTCTGTTTTTCAGGTGTGGAATCTGTTTAACGAGAACCGAGTTCACGAGGTGATAGATCCGTCTTTTGGAGAATCAGCGCCTGAGAACCCTCAAGTGCTGAGATGCGTTCAAGTTGCTCTGTTGTGTGTACAAGCAAACGCAGAAGACAGACCAAGTATGTTGGACGTTGTGTCGATGATATACGGCGAAGGCAATAATGCTCTTTCTTTGCCTAAAGAGCCTGCTTTCTATGATGGTCCCAGGAGAAGCTCTCCGGAGATAGAGGTTGTGCCACCGGAACTGGAAAATGTTTCGGCAAATAGTGTTACCATTACTGTGATGGAAGCAAGGTGAGGTGAGCTGGTGAATTGAAAGGAAGAGAAAAAAAAACGTTGATTGTATGTGAATCTCATTGTTACATATCGTACGAGATTCAACGCATCTATATATATATCGTTTTCTTGTTTTTGTCACTTGTTCATTGGGTCCTAAATATTCGGCTATTTTTAATCGAGAAAAAGCGATTCCCCAAATCCTGAATTCGAATACAAAATTAGACTTTTGTGGCGCGGAGTGATCGCGTGGGATTCACCTACCAACTATATATATGATCACGCTAAATAAGAAGCAAATATCTAAACTCGAAGAAACAGAGATATTTTCTTGTGTTTTGGGGACCTGTTCTCGTCGAGTTTCAGGTCTAACCCTAACCCTTAATATTCAGCCATGTCGTCCAAGCAAGGTTATTATTTTCCTTCTTCTCTCATCTCCTGTTATCTTCGTCCGAAATCAATCGTTTTTATCTATATCTTGCTTTCACGATTTTGTGTTGATATATATGCTTGCTTTCTGATTTGATCTCACGGATTCATCCATCGATCTGCTGATCTATTAATCATGTGTGTTCTTAACGCACCAAAATATTCAAACATCGTGTTTATTGATTTTGCATGGTCCTGGTAAAAACAACATGAAACATCCAAAATGTAATATAATTCTTGATTGATGGATTTCTCTTTTGGTGTTTCAGGAGGAAAATTGAAGCCCTTGAAGCAGCCCAAATCTGGTAAGAAGGAATACGATGAGGTATAAATCTTTCTTCAACTTGCTAATTACCCTTTCATCTTGGAAATTCTCGCCAGTTTTGGTTTACGTGTGTTTTAGTGTTTGAGTTTTGTCTACAATTGTATCCTGACTAACTTACTTCATGTCAATGTTTTAATGGTTTTACTATGTTCCCAATGCAGCACGATATGGAGTTAATGCAGAAAAAGAAGGATGAAGAGAAGGTAACTTCTTTTTGTAGATCATAGTTTTGATTCATTGATCAATGGTTGCTGATGATCTTATTGCTGTGATGAAAACAGGCGCTTAAAGAACTCAGGGCCAAGGCTTCACAAAAGGGATCATTCGGAGGCACCGGACTTAAGAAAAGTGGGAAGAAATAAGAAGACTAATTTGCCTCAATGTAAATCTCAAATCTCCTACATACGCTTGCCAATGTAACATGACTAGTTATAACCATTAAAATCAACATATGTTGATGTTGTACAAGTAAAAAAAAAATCTAAGACTTGCACCTACTTCAAAATTCTGTAACTTTCATTAAGGTTTTGGTTGTTGCAAACTTCCACTAAACCAAAAAAAGATCATTTGCACCAGCATTAACAAAAAAAGAGAAACACAACCGATTATTATGAGACAAACCAAAAAAGATTACAACTCTTTTGAAGTCCATCAAACACTTGCTTGGTTAAAATCTTGAATCCTATCACCACGAACACTTAAGCTTTCCATTGCATTCTCCAATCCAGAACTCATCTCAGCCAACACATGAGGATCATTGTAATGCTGAACAGCTTGAACAATGCTCCTAAGCTTCTTAAACGGATCAGGACCATCAAAAACCTCTGAACCCACGAAAACTCCATCACAACCTAGCTGCATCATCAAAGCTGCATCAGCCGGAGTCGTGATCCCACCTGATGCAAACTGAACCACCGGAACCCTACCCATCTGCTTAGTCTGAGCCACAAGATCATACGGTGCTGAGATCTTCTTAGCAAACGTGAACACCTCGTCATCATCCATGTTGTTGAGGACTCTAACTTGACCCATCAATGACCTAACGTTCTTCACAGTCTCTGAAATGTTACCAGTTCCGGTTAAATCTCCTTGAATCCTAATCATAGCAGCACCTTCTCTGATTCTCCTTAAAGCTTCTCCTGTATCACGGCAACCACAAATGAACGGGGATCGGAAATTATGTTTATTGATGAAATTATCTTCATCCGCAATGGAGATAACCTCGCTCTCGTCAATGTAATCAACAGCAAGAGATTCCAAAATCTGAGCCTCAACGAAATGACCAACGCGAGCTCGTCCCATCACAGGCACAGACACAGCTCGTTTCACCTCTTTGACGAGAACGGGATCCGGCATCCGCCGAACACCAGCGCGGGATCGAACCGGATCTGAGACGATAACAGAGCATGCGCCGGCGGATTCAGCGATCTTAGCCTCGTTTACAGAGGAAACCTCGACAATGGCCCCGCCGCGGAGTACCTGAGCTAATCCAACCTTAACAGAGAACGGATGATTTTTCTTAGCGTCGGTTATGGCTGTGCCGCTGTAGAGAGTAACAGCTCCTTGATCTTGATCCGCCATTGTTAGGTTTTATAGGTTTAGTAACAAAGAGCTTTTCGCCGGAAAAACGGAAATAGTTAACGCGATCTGAGATGAGAACGAGAAAGCTGCGTTGAAACTAAGGAGAAATATAGAGAACGGAGAAGAAGAGTGTGGTTTCGTCGAGAAGCTTCTGAGACTGTTGGTCACTGAGATTAGAATCGGCGATTTAGGGAAAAATCCGTGCGTCTGCAGAAACGACGTCGTCTGCAAAAAGAGGAAACAAAGTGGGCTTCCATGATGATGAGTGATGACCCAAGAAGACGACTTTTTTGTTCTACGAATTTTTTTAAGAGCCGTTGGATGTAAACAGAACACGTGGCGTAATCTTGTGATATTCCCGCTTTCGTCTGACGTCCGTCCAAAGATTTTATTTTTGAAAATGGATTTTTTAGAAGGACACGAGTCAAAGGAAAAAGCACGAGAATTACGAAATAAAGGGAGCGGTATCTAACAACTGTCTTACTTAGTGGCCCACCATGTTATAAATTGTCACGACCTAGACGGCGTCGTTTTAGTGCTCCTCACGTGCTTCATCCCAGTTCAGGTTGTTGCTTCAACTTTTTTTTTTTACAGTTTTTAAGCAATTAATGATTGACTACGTAAATCTTACTCTCCCCTATACTGCCACTACCACTGAGATATAATCATATAAAGTTCTGAATAGGCCTGGGCGTTCGGATTTTCGGATCGGATCGGATCG
>OVAQ01002455.1:0-12668 GCA_900406345.1 Erysimum cheiri | reverse complement strand
ACCTCACAGCAACATCAACAGCAAGACACAACCAAAACCAGAGCAATAAACTAGCGTCAAGACAAGAAACCCAAGGAAGCTTACGAAATGGAATGAATAGGCAGCCACCACCGGTGGCCAAAACATTTCCAAAGTAACATCCAGGGACCTAACGGAAAGCTTGAGTGGAGAAGCCACGACGAGAACTCACACAAGGCGTGCCACAACGATAACTCTCCTAATAGATCTGCTGCTGTCTTCAGGCAGATTTGACCAACAGAGAAGCTACCATTCAATCACCCAGTGAAACTGACGAGGCAAGATCTCCAAGCTGAACAAACCGTAAGCACTGACCCAATCAATCCCGAGAAGCGTGGCTAGAGAGGCCGAGGATTTGGCAGAAGGGAGAGACTCGGGAGAGACATCAGCCCGAGAACACGGCAAAGCCATGTCTCTACCGCCAAAAGCCACATCGACGCCGCTTTCTTCTTAGGACTACTCGAAGCAACTTGGCGCAGACAGAGGTACCCTTTCAACCCAAAACTGCTGTCCTCGAGCGCAGGGAAAGGTCAGAAAGGTTACCTACCACCGGAGATTGAGACGAGACGCTAGATCCTTCTCTTTATGTGCTTTATGTGCTTTATGGTTTATGTGGTTTATGTGCTTTCCACGGAAACAATTCTTCTCTTGCGGTTCAAATGTATGTGCGCTAGATCCTTATACAACAATGAACTCCGGAAAATTTGAACTCCAGTTCACATTCTTTGACTAGATTTCGAACTATTATAGCAAAGTTGAACTACATTTTTAGGATCTATATACAAGAATAAGCGATGAACCATATATGATGCCTACTATATTCACTTTGATTTGGGAAGGTAATGTACCTAACGAAACAGATCCGTGAATCCTTATGAAACCGTTGTCTCGTCATTAATGTCTTGATGAATGTGTCGTGAATTCAGAAATTGCATGGTTATAACAAAAATCTAATCTATTATCACAAGAAAAACTAACATATATGTAATTACAAATTAATTCAAACACCAAAATATCATATTGTATTTTTATTATAAATAAATGAAAAGATGTCTTAATTATTTTTTAACGATCGAGTATCCCATCGAAAACACTGAGACTGGCCTCCATCGCGTCTATCACGACAAGGGTTTGGCTCATAAATGCTCCAAATACATTCGCTGTAGACTCCATATTTACTTTTTGGATTGTCGTCTCTATCTACTCTAAAAATATCAAATGTTGCGGTATGTAAGAGCCACTGAAAACTACAAGTGTACGTTGTCGTTTTACGGAGATTGACACGAAACCTGAAATCAAAACTATCTCCAGGTTGGAGTCTTACTACCCCTAGATAGTCCCCTTTGTTTCTACAATGCACAGTCAACGTTGCTCGTGTGGCCAATCTGTTAATGATAATAACATGTTTAGGTGCGAATGGTAAACGTCCATCGGTGGACGAATGATTTCCAAACGATGACTGCGTTTTGAGAACCACGAGAAATAAGACTAGCACGAAAATGAAATTCTAATTTGTTAAAGAAGCCATGGGCAGGTGTGGTTTCAGTTTGAGGGTTTGTGAGATAATATATATTTTTTTTTTTTGGGAACCAGGATTTATATAGATGAAAGAACATTGATTATCTTTAGATTATAAAAATAACATGTAACAATACATGGACAAGTAAATACATAGAGAATCTAAATATGCTCATTAATAATTAGTTAATTACAACCATACTAATTAAATCTATACATAATGCTTTATGAATCATTATTATTTTTTTGCAGTAAAAAGGGTCAGATTTATGGAATTTTCTAGATTTTGCCTATAAAGCTCTGATTTTGTCTTTTATAGTCAGCGGTTTCTTCATTTGAAATATTCATAACTGTGGTNCAAAAAAAAAAAAAAAAAAGAAATATTCATAACTGTAAATTTATACGAAATTGCATAGTTATATAAACAAAACAAACTTTGAAACAATTATTAGAAGAGAAAATTTGACAAAATATGTAACAACAATAGATCTATGTGATTTCCACGGAAACAATTTCTTCTCTTGCGGTTCAAATGTATGTGCGCTATTCCTTATCAACAATGAACTCCGGAAAATTTGAACTCCAATTCACATTCTTTGACTAGATTTCGAACTATTATAGCAAAGTCGAACTACATTTTTAGGATCTATATACAAGAATAAGCGATGAACCATATAATCTAATCTATTATCACAAGAAAAACTAACATATCTGTGATGAATGTTGTTGGATAATTCCTNACACCAAACTATCATATTTTATTTTTATTACATAATTGAAGGGAAAAAATTAATGTTTTTAATATTTTTCAGTGACTAGAATCCATCCCATCGAAAACACTGAGGCTGTCCTCCATCGCGTCTATCACGACAAGGGGCTGGCTCATAAATGCTCCAAATACATTCACTGCAAACTCCATATTTACTTTTTGGATTGTCGTCTCTATCTACTCTAAAAATATCAAATGTTGCTGTATTTTTGGGCCACTCAAAACTGCAAGTGTACCTTGTTGTTCTACGGAGATTGACACGAAACCTGAAGTCAAAACTATCTAGATGGTTGAGTTTTACTATTCCTAGATCGTCCCCTTTGTTTCTACAATGCACAGTCAAGGTTGCCAGTGTGACCAATTTGTTAATGATAATAACATGTTTACGTGCAAATGGAAAAAATCCATTGGTGGAAGAATGATTTCCAAACGATGTCGTCGTTTTAAAAACAAGAAATAAGACTAGCAGGAAAATGAAATTTTGATTTGCTGAAGAAGCCATGGGTGTGGTTTTCGTTATATGGGTTTGTGAGATAATATTTTTGTTTGTGAACCAAGATTTATAGATGAAAAAAATATTTATTATCTTTTGGGATAAAAGATGTGAAATTAGTTAATCTATTAACTTGTAATAAATGTTTGACCAAAAAACACTTGTAACAATATAACCGCAATATATGGAATCTAAATATTTTCATTAATAATTAGTTAATTACNTGAAAAAAATATTTATTATCTTTTGGGATAAAAGATGTGAAAATAGTTAATCTATTAACTTGTAACAAATGTTTGACCAAAAAACACTTGTATATATCCGCAATATATGGAATCTAAATATTTTCATTAATAATTAGTTNCACTTCACTAGTGATTACAATCTATACTTAGTGCTTTCTGAATTATTATTATTTTTTGAATTAAAAATGGCCATATTTATGGAATTTTCTGTTTTTTGCCTAAAGCTCTGGNTATGTGGACTTATCATTTGTCACTAGACCAAGATCACTTCACTAGTGATTACAATCTATACTTAGTGCTTTCTGAATTATTATTATTTTTTGAATTAAAAATGGCCATATTTATGGAATTTTCTGTTTTTTGCCTAAAGCTCTGGTTTTTTCTTTTATAGTTAGCAGTTTTTTTCATTTGGTAATTATTTATCTAATTATTCATAACTGTAATTTTAATGCAAATAGATATTTATATATAATTACATATATATATATATATATATATATATAAAAATTATTTGTATGCTTCTAATTTTTACAAATTTGTTATTTATTTATTTCTTAATATCATTTTTCATGGGAAAATCTACTTACATTTAGAGTAAAACATAAGTAAAGTTTCACTTTCATCATATTGGTTTATTTGACGCTCTTATTTAAAAAGACACATTTAATTCATATAAATATTATCTCATCCCACATTTTTATTTGTCTATGGAAATTTGGAAAAAAAAAACAAAAAAAGGGCAAAATATATTTTTTTAAATTAACTACAATATGCAACTAAAACCACAACTCAGCTGATTCATATTAACTGTACCCAATTAAACCCGCCAATGAATTGCTTTAAACAGAATTCATACATATGCAATGTATGTGATATACTAAATAAGTACATTCAGTTTAGGCTAGATACTTCTAGAGTACTATATGATGTAAAGACTAAACAATTTGATGTAGACCAGATATTGTATTCTCTGTTAAGGAAAATGACCAAAAACCTCTACATTTTAAAAATTTTCAACTAATATTCAGATTTTTGTTTCAAATATTGTTTATTCTATTGAAACGGAATACTATATATAAATACCAATTTTTTTGTTTTTCTAAAAAATTAAGTTTTTTAACACCTTCGATGTTAATCTCGTCAAATGGTCAAGTCAAAACACATTTAAATTCGATAACGAAAGTTAACGAAAGACGATCTAGCTGTCACACATGCCTACTGTTGCAATTGTTGCATTTCCACACACGGACCAACCGGTTGGATTGTGGTTCAGTTCTGGGTTGCGTGTACCGGTTAGATCGCTATTCCTCCACCGTTTTATGTAAATCTAATCTATTATCACAAGAGAAACTAAAAATACATGTATGTTTGTAACCACATACATATTGAAACACCAAATTATTTTATTTTATTACTATTAAATAAATGAAGGGGAAAGTACAAGATTTCTTAGATATCTTTAAATGGCTAAGAAGCCCACTGAAAACACTGAGGCTGGCCTCCATCGCGTCTATCACGACAAGGGGCTGGCTCATAAATGCTCCAAATACATTCACTGCAAACTCCATATTTACTTCTTGGATTATCGTCTCTATCTGCTCTAAAAATATCAAATGTTGCTGTATTGTTGGGCCATNATAAATGCTCCAAATACATTCACTGCAAACTCCATATTTACTGCTTGGATTATCGTCTCTATCTGCTCTAAAAATATCAAACGTTGCTGTATTGTTGGGCCACTCGAAACTGCAAGTGTACGTTGTTGTTTTACGAAGGTTAACACGAAACCTGAAATCAAAACTATCTCCAGGTTGGAGTCTTACTACCCCTAAATCGTCCCCTTTATTCGTACAATGCACAACCAACGTTGCACGTGTGACCAGTTTGTTAATGATCACTACATGTTTAGCTGAGAATAGTAAAACTCCGTTGGTAGACGAATGATTTTCTAACGATGCCGACGTTTTGAGAACAAAGAGAAATAAGATTAGCACGAATGTGAAGTTTTCATTTGTTGAGGAAGTCATGGATGAGTTCAAATTTAAGAAATTGTGAGATAATATCTGTTGTGGGTTTGAGAAGCAGGGGTTTATAGATGAATACATTTATTGTCTTCCAATTTTAATGCAAAATTATCTTCTCGATAAAGAATGTGAAAATCTTTAGTTTTTAACGTCAAATACAATTACAAACATACTAAATATATATATTTGATCGTATCTAAATCATTATTATTCTTTAATTTGGTAACAAAAAAATTGTCAAGTTTATGGAATATATATTTTTTTTCATATAAAGCTCTGATTCTGTCATTTAATTAGCAGTTTCTTCAATATAATTATTCATATCTGTGTAATTTTAACAAATAATTATTTGAAATCTTCTAATTTTTCAAAGTTTGTGGTTTGTTTATTAATATCATATTTTAACAGGAAAATTGCTTACTTTTAATGTGGATAATATATTTTAATATATGTAAATGTACGGTTTCACTCTCACTTTATTGGTTTAATTCACACTTCTATTTTAAAACCACATTTGATTTACCTCCTACAGACTAATTTGTAACATCTACGAAAATTTGAAGAAATAAAAACTCAAAAATATATAGTGGTACAAAGAAACTATTTCAGTATTTCCTCGTCTAGTTTGTACTAATTACTAAATAATTCCATCAACGTACGTGGTCAAGTTTTTAACGTCGATTTGTTCCTACTAGATAAATAGATAAAATAGAATAAGAGTAAATATATGGTCCAACATGACAAAACCACGTTGGAACATCATATCAACATAGCACTTCATCTCGATTTTTAACCACTGCAGCCTTGATATTATCTCGAAGAGAATTATGGTTTTTGCTAGGGATGGCACGGAGCAAATATTTTGAATTATCAATATCTTGGTTTACTCGTGTGTAGAACTCTAATTTTGGTCATCTCTAACAAGGTTATTCGTATAGAAACCAAACTATATTGTCAAGAAGCAAATATTTTGTAAATCGCAAAACCACGTTAACATAGCATTTTAAAATGATGTATTGCAGCTGGCATTTTTGTAAATGTGTTCTTTCTGTTGTATTATACGAATATTCCAATAAAAGTGGTGCATTTTTATTTTTTAATGATCAAACACAATTTGACGTGGCGGAAAATAAAGGAGCCAAATCTTTTTAGTGGCACTGAAAGAGAGATGAAAAAGAGCACGACGAAAAGAGATAGCAAAAGCCCACTTTTTTGCAACAACATGTGGCTCTCATCTCTTCATGTCCCTCGATCTGCTGACGTGTAATTTCTCCATTTTTTTCTCTCTTTATGGCTTGTGGCTCTGTGCGATCCATTAATACTTTAATACCTACCTCAAGCCTCTTATACATACTCTTGGCTCAGATCTTCGGTTAAAGAATAAACACATTACAGCACTCTAATTTCTGCTTCATTTTCTTTTCCATCTTATGTCTTCAAAGATTGGTATGTCTCAAGTTAGAGATACTCCGGTAAAACTGTTTGGCTCGACAATTTCAACTGTGTTCTTACCGGTTTCTCATGATCCACTCTCTTCCTCGTCCCCTGTTCTTACCGTTTCATCCCCGTCTTCCTCAGCGTCTTCTCCCTCAATTCGACCACACATGGTATGTTTATTGGTCTTACCTTATCAAACTAAGAAAAGCTAAAATATAAATCTTTTTTATCAGTTTGAAAGTAGTTCATGATGTTAGTTCTAATCCAAGTTCCTCCAAATTTTTCAGATGAACAACCAATCTACTTGTGACAATACAAGTCTTAAGCTATCATCTGATTTTATTAAGGAATCAAAAGAAACATCTGAGAACAGCGATGACCAACACAGCGAGATCACAACAACTACATCGGAAGAAGAGAAACCAACTAACTTGAAGAAACCAGACAAGATTCTTCCATGTCCGAGATGCAACAGCGCAGACACCAAATTCTGTTACTACAACAACTATAACGTTAACCAGCCACGTTACTTCTGCAGAAACTGCCAGAGATATTGGACTGCCGGTGGATCTATGAGGACCGTCCCGGTTGGTTCAGGCCGACGCAAGAACAAGGGGTGGGTTTCTTCAGACCATTACCTACACATCACTTCCGAGAATTCTGATGACAATTACAATAGCTCCTCAACAAAGATTCTCAGCTTCGAGTCTTCGGACTCTTTGGTTACTGATAATAATACTAAGCATCTATCAAGTGATGCCCTGTTTCTTCCTCCGCAAGAAATATCCCCTGTTTCGCCTCCGTGGTCTTATCAATACCCTCCTAACCCTAGTTTCTACCGAATGCCCGTCTACTGGGGCTGCGCGGTACCAGTTTGGTCTACCCTAGAGACTTCCACATGTCTTGGGAAAAGGACAAGAGACGAATCTTCACATGAAACTGTTAGGGAGAGCAGAGATGCTGTTCTAAGAGCAAGATTGGTTTCAGAATCTCAAAGTATCAATAATGAAGCAAGCATATCTACCAAGAACCATGTATGGTATCCAGTACCGACGAAACACGAGAAGACAGAGCAATTTAGCTTTTTCATTAATGGATCTGAAAAAAGGAGCAACAACAAGAGATTCATTCCTGAAACGTATCTTAACCTACAAGCAAACCCTGCAGCCATGGCAAGATCTACGAACTTCAGGGAAAGCATGTAACTTTAACGAGATACTAATATAGAATAATCACGCGTGTGTTTATTCATGGAGCGAGATATCTTTATATATTGATTGTTACCTTGTAGAAGAAGAAAAAAAGAAATTGTAGACATCTTTGTTGTGTGGGAAAAGCTGCAGATAACTTTTAATATCTATCTTATTTATATGCCACAATTCCTATTTAGTGCATTATCCTGACGGATGGATATGCTGAAGTTTAGTGTCTTTTTGGGTAAATGGGGCTCGAAGATAATGTTTATTCCATTATTCATAGTACTCGTGTATAAATTAATTTGAAAAACGATAATTAAGAAAAAAATGAGTGTGACTTTACATGTAAAGATAAAAAGCAGAGCATCTTAACTTTCATCCCTTGGTATAGAATCCATCTATTTGGCAGAAAAGAAAAGCTATTGGAGGAGCATAAAGTCTCTTTCTTTTCCTTCTTTCTTTTTTTTTCTGATAGATAAAGTCTCTTTCTAAGGAAAAAAACAAGACTCTTCATTTGCAAAAGGGAAAAGAAAAATTAATAGAAATTCACTTTTATCAATTTACTTTGGGTGAATGTGAATCTCTAAAATTGGGCAAGTTTTTTTTATACTTAATTAAACATTAAGAGACTTCAGAAAGGAAAAGTTATCTGACGTCCAAAAATAAAGGAAAAGTTATCTTGGTATTTCACTGATCTCAACACCGAACTTTTCTATAGTACTAATTACATCGGTTGAGTCGTCTCTATAACAAATTTTTCAAAATCAGATAAAATACAAAGTATAGCGGAAAATCAAACAAATATTGAAATTAGAAAAAGTACTTTTGAAAGAAAATAAATAAATAAATAAAATTTACAGTTAATATATTTCTTTTAAAAATGGGAAATTACATTCATTGATATCATAGAGTAAAAAACTCATATTCAAAACCAAACNTGTTAAAAAAAAAAAAAAAAAAAAAACCAAAACTGTAAAGAAAAAAGAAAAAAAAAACAAATTAATTTTTCAGAATGATTTTATATCAACAACATGAAAAGGAAAAAAAGAAAAAGAAAAATAAGAGCATGTGTGGGTCCGCGTGACATGAGAGAGATAGGTAAGAAGCTTGAAGAGTTGGGAAAACGGTTTGCAGAGAAGAAACAAATGCAATGTGTGTGTGAGATTTGGTGAGCATGTTTCATGTTTTGGCCTTTCTGTTGCACAATCTCTGCCTCAATCTTTGGCAGTTCCTCTTCTCTTAGTTACGCATCTTCTTCTCTTTCTCCAACTCCTACACTCTTTTACTTTCCCTTCTCTCTCTCTCTCTCGCTCTCTCTCTCGCTCTCTCTTTGTTCCTCTCAGTCACATCTCTTAGCATATTTCACGTCACTTCATCATAAAAGGATTACCTTTTCTTATAACAATCTCTCTTTAAATATTTTATCAAGGAGGTAATAAAAACGAGGATTTTTCAAATGTTACACTAGACAGCCAACAACAATCTACAGTTTTAGTAATTAACGTAAACACAAGAACAAGGACTTGGACCTTAGTTTTTTTTTTTTTTTTGCTTTCTAACTATTATAGCTAACTTCCAGCTTTTTCTTTTTGTAACCAAATTAATCACTCTCATTAACTAATTAACATCCATTTGTTCAAGATTTACGCCGTCCCCAAGCCAAGAAAATCGAAAAAATGTGGTTGCTGCTTAGCCTTCTCGCCAACCTTCTCATCTACTGCTTCCATTCCAATCCAATGCATTGGATCATTTGTGTCCGCTTTCTCTTGGCTCGTAGGGTCAATGTACGGAAACTCGTATAACGCGTCTGAGGTGGCACCAACGTTATCGCCGACCATCATTTGATGGTTGCCAAACATGCTCACAACCATTGGAGTCTCATTACTCTCATAACCTGAACGTTGTAGATACAACAAGAACAAGAAGAAATCAAAATATGTAAAAAATTATTGAACAAACTAAAGAAAGAGGAGGAAGAGCAATAGACTACCTTGAAAGCAATGGAAAGGCAACACAAGCTGGTTATGGTCACTCGTGAAAGGAACATTATTAATAAGGTGATGAGCCAAATTAAACTCTGGGAAAGGCTGAGTGAAGTAATGATTAGTGGAGATGAAAGAGTGGTAATTAGGGTTAGGGTTAGGATGATGATTATTAGTGGGATGGGGTTTAAGTAGGTTATTACTCATAAGCTTCCTCCTACGGTAAGCAGAGGAGTGTTCTCTATACTTACGAGCCATGATAACATGCCAATGGTTCTTAACAGAATTATCTGTTCTACCAGGGAAAAGCCTCGCAATCATTGCCCATTTGTTACCATAAAGCCTATGTGCTTGCATCAGCCTCTCCTCTTCTTCCTCCGTGAAAGCTCTTCGGTTTATCCTTGGGTCTAATTGGTTAAACCACCGTAGTCTACAGCTCTTTCCTTTTTAACCAAAAATCAAAGTTAAGTTAATAAAACTCACATCTTTCACTTTATGACCCAGATTGGACACAAGGCAAGAAGACCCAAGAAAACAATTTTTTTAAAAAAGATTTGATTTGATCTTATTAACTTTGACTTATCCAAATGGACCAAACACATTGGTTTTGTTCAAATTATGAAGACCCAAATAAGACTTGAATATTAATTACCAGATCTTCCTTGAAGCTTTTCAGCTATGAGGTTCCAGTTTTGTGGGCCGTATATAGCGACAAGCTCTTTGAGTTTAACATCTTCAGCTGGCCTCCAATGTCCTCTCCCCAAGATCGACGGTTTTGAAGACGACGAAGACCAAGACTGTCCACTATCTGTTGTCTCCTTCTTACCACTCTCGCTGTTACTAAGATTAGGGTTAGGATTATTACTCTCTTCTTCGTTAGCCGCCACATCTCCAAGAGGACTCTTCAAGATTTCAAACTCGTGACTTTTGTTGCAGTGTTGATGATGAATGTTAATGTCGTTGAAAGGAAAATTCCAAGAAGAAGAAGCTCTTCTTGCGGCGATCTCATCCATCCACAGTTGTTTTTCCGTTATAAACATGGAATTGTTGTTTGGGAGAGAGAGAGGAAGAAGGAGAAGAGAAGTGTAATTGAGATTTGAGAGAGATGTCACGTCAGCTTTTAGACTATTACCATCGGAGGAGGAGAAAGACTTATATGTGAGTGCATTTGCGTAATATATAGAGACGTACGTAAATGTGTCATAAATATTATTTTTTAAAATAAGAGGATATCTTTTATTTATAATGGTGTGTTTGTTACGTATGGCTTTAGGTATGTGCGTGTATGTACATGTCGCGACCGTGTTTTCTGACGACTGTTAAAAAGGGTTATGGACCGTCGTCACGGACTGATTCAAACACCATAGTAATTTGCATTTATACATTATTATTATATATACCACTTTCGATTTTTCTGTTGTAAATATGTTCAGGTGTACGTACCTACGTTCATAGAAGTTCAAAAGTGTTTTTTTAATCATTTCATTAAGTTTCACATAAATCAGAGTTGTAAAGAATTAATTATTTATAGTATTAAATCCCACAGATTGATGATAATCTCCATAGGTATATTCTAACAAAGGATTGTGGCAGTTTGGGTTTTCTTTTGTGGTATATATATTATATGTGATTAATTTTTCTAGTTTGGTCCTAATCTTAAGCCGCATTTCTTCTGTAAATGACAAAAGAGATACTTTATCATTTGTTAAATACTTTTATTTACTTGAAATGTATATTTCATGTTTTGTGCTTAGAGTTTAGTTTTCCTGATCAAACAATAACCTCGGGCTGCTCGCTTTATCGTCCCTTAAAAATATTTCCCACTTTTATGTACTCTTGGATTTTCTTCTTTAAATATCGTAAGATATTACAATGTTTTTTTAATGGAAACCCATGGATTATGACAAAATAAAGTAATGTGATGAATCTCGACCAAAAGACAACAATTCATGTGATGAATAACTTGGACGAAACCCAAACGAATCCTACCGTCATTAAGTGACTTTTATCCTCTATCAATCAATGCATGTTTTATAGGTGCAAAGTGAAAATAATAAAAGCTAATGAGATGAAAGAAAAAGCTGAAGCAGAACTAACTACCAAAAAAGGATGGAGGCAAAAGAGAGAATTTAACATTGGGGAATGAGTCGTGTCTCTTCTTAACACAACCAATTCTCGGACAGTTTTTTTTTTTTTTTCCATTTCATTTTACTTTTGCTTTACTTATTGACTATTGAGTATTGTTTTCTGTTTAATGCCCTCTTTATTTATTAAAAACATCAATCTTTTTTCAACTTTATTTTTTATTTATTAACCATCGCTTAAATATTACCATATTCTCCATGTCCATACGTACCAAATAATCCTGAATTTTCATACAGATCGTATTTTTCTACTATTTTACTGTTTAGCAGTCTCATGGATTTTATTAGCCAGACATATATATTGTTTAAAAAATCTTTTTTTGTTTAACCAGATATTAAAAAGCTATTTTGTGGAAACTAAGTAACTAACCCTGGATTATAACAAAAAGGGGAAAAAAAAAGAACTGCCTTTTTTTGTCAACTTTTTTTTTTTGTCAATTTGAACTCCCAATCTTAAAAATTCCACATATATTATCAGGGATGTGGCCGTGTGGATGTGTGTATAATGAGCATGAAAGTAACAATTAAATAAATAATCTGTTAAGACCTGCTCGCATTTGACCAGAAACCCCAATTGGCAGACGTAACCATTTAATATGGGATAAATAATAATTTCAGATTCAAAAGGGTCGCAGGCTGTACGATCCTCTGCGCAGAGA
The DNA here is from genome assembly GCA_900406345.1 of Erysimum cheiri. Lineage (NCBI taxonomy): Eukaryota > Viridiplantae > Streptophyta > Magnoliopsida > Brassicales > Brassicaceae > Erysimum > Erysimum cheiri. The sequence goes on along the minus strand of OVAQ01002455.1, from coordinate 183 downwards.
GCCAGAGAGATTAACCGAACGCACTACACACTCTTTTCTCTTCTCATTTTTTTTTTTATGGTCAATCACTTTGAAATTCATATTAATATTATATATGGAATATTTAATTTTCTGAAACAGAAGGTATGCAGCTTTATTTAATTTTTTTTTTTTGGTCATCTAGAATTTTATTCATTAGCTTGT
>OVAQ01002453.1:0-12684 GCA_900406345.1 Erysimum cheiri | reverse complement strand
CCTTTCATGGCGACAGATCTAGAGAAGAGAAAAGTGTCGAGCGAAGAGAAGAGAAGAGATCGGCGCAGAGAGAAAGTGTCGACAAATCAATTTTAGGGTTAGGTTTTTCTGTGTAATTTTTGTGTTTAGTTAAGGACAAAAATGTCTTTTCGTTTTTTGACTGAGTCCAGCTCCAGTCAACTGCACCAATTAGACTCAGTCAGCTGAATTTAAATTTTTTGCCTAAATTTTAGATGGATCATTCAGATGGATCATCTGAATGATGCGCGTTTTTGACACCAAACGAACATTAAAACTCATCTCCATCCAGATGATCCATCTGAATGGACAAACGAACACGCCTATAATCTATAAAATCATGATTAGTAAATTTTTGTATGTAGATCTCAATTCGATTTGCTCAATTGTTCAAGATAACTTGAAGTTTTCTATGACACCAATGAGGAAGTAATCTGATCAAAAATGTCGCCAACAGATAGACGATTACAAGATAAATAACAGTCAAAGCTCTAAACGAATTTGCTTACAGATCTTCCAAAGTGAATACTTTACAGTCCTCTAATGAATCTTTCAAGATCAATACTTGTCAAAAGGTTAAAAATTGAAGTAGGCCAAAGAATCGACCTTTTGATCTCTCTGCTTTTTTTCGCGAGCTACCATGAAGCTTTCTCTTTCCCTCTAGAATGCACAAGCGAGACTTGATTTGTCAGATTTCCCATGGCAAATGAGTTACTTTTCTTCATTTTACTTGGGAAATCTTTACTTGAGTTTCCTCTCAATGAGAGGTTTTTCCTTATCCGACTCCGGTTTATCATCATCATGGTGTTTTTCGGAGGCACATTTACAGCACTTTCAACACAGTCACCGGCCTGAGCACAACCCCATGGTCTTGTAGATGGCCCATCTTCACAAAGCGGTTTTAGCCTCGAGACAACGTTGTGTGATTTGAGCTGTTCTCCTTCCTGTTTGGTGCAAATTGGACACAATGGGTCATTGTGGTGAGCCTTTGGAGTTGATTGGTCAAGACATTCCGCGTGAAAGACGTGTTGACATGGAAGCACTCCTGTGACGGGCATGTCTCGGTTTCTAATGATGGACCGCGATCCCCAGGGAGATTTCTGTGAGAGGTATTTGTTACACAATCCGCATTTAAATGAACGTGAAGCTACTTGTTGTGCTTTGGTAGAGTTATTATTCCAATCAAGAACTGGTTCAGGAACATCCACAGAATCAATGCTGCTTGTGGTCCCGCTGCTCCAACTGCAGGCATCCGCAGAATCAGATGTTGTATCCCTAGCATTGTCAGAAGGATGCAGTATAGGATGAACTGGCTTGGACAGGAAAAAGCGCCGGTTTGAAAAGTTTCGGTTAGGTTCAGAGTCACCAATGTCAGAACAAGAGGAGAACGAGCACCCGGTACCGACATTTCTTGATGTACCCGCTGGTTGGTTAAGAATTTGATCTGCAGAGAGAGTTGAGAAACATTTCACACACCGATCAAAGCAAGAAACTGAACAAAACGAGCGTTGTTAAATCTTGATTTAGCACACCAACTTTTGTAGGTGTAAAGATCTTAAAGGGAAGAATGTAAATCTTAGAGCGACAAACCTTTTCTTGTTGCAGATTCAAAATCATTAGGTGTCCAATGAAGAGCCTGAGCAAGGTCGGGACTACGGAGAACATTAGCATTTGATGATGTGGAAGATCCATAACAGCTAATGCCATCCATTAATCCATGGACGTCCCATCTCGACGAAGGTGGCGAGAAACTGGTATTAGTCCTCCAATAAGGCTCATGCGGGCCAAACGAAAACTCCCCACTTGCAGAATTCGATCTATCTGACTTAGCAGCAACACAACAGAGCGAACCCATTCTTAGCTAAAATCACTAGATAGATCCTTTGGCTAAAATCCCCTCCAGCTTACAACAGTTTAGCTTCTCAATACGTCTGAAGACTCTCCAAATCAAAGCTTAAACACGCCTCCAACTCAACAAACAATGAAACAGATCTCGCAAAAACATAATTCGGAATTTTGTTCCTTGTTCTGTAGCTTAAGCACACCTGAGTAATCAAATAGCACCAAAGTTTCAAACTTTAAATCATCAAACACAAACGCTTACTCCGGATTTTAAAAATTCACATTCTACCAAAGCTTATTAGATAGAAACCACGCAGAACCAATTCATAGAAAAGAAAAATCAAATCTGGGAATCTCATAGAATTAATCTAGCGACCCAGTAATCTCTCACTCATCCTACGACTACCAAAGATCTGAACTTCAGTTTCCAAAATGCAAATTTCTTCACGAAGAAGATCAAAGATAAAAAAGAATAGCCTACATTGTCGAAATTTTGTACCAGAGATTTTTCAATTGCAATGCATTATGAAATTTCCAATGACAGTAGAATCCATTAGAATGTGCGTGTAGATAAGTAAAGTAAAGGGCTTACTGCTTCGAAACTCGTAGAGACAAAACAGGAAGAAGAAGAAGACTGTTGTCGGAAGAAATTGAAGCTACTTGCCGCGAATTCGATCGAGATTAAGCCCTAATTTCTTGGAAAGGAGAGAAATCTGCTTCTTCTTTACTTTACTTCAGTGTGTATGTAACTTTTTATCTTTTGTGTATGAAGTGATACTTAATGGAAGAAGGACTCTTTATTAAAGCAGTAATTAATGTCAGTTGAATGCATTTGTTGACAAATGAAAAGTTGGAATGCATTTAATTTGGATGAAGGATTGTATTCATTGAATTTTGAGTCAAAGATAATTATTACTATGTTCAAATTTGCAAATATTGAATCACTACACTTTTTTTTTATTTTTGTAAATGCACTTAAAAATGATTAATCAAATATCTAATCGGAATAATGTAGGATTAGCATTTATTAGCTTTTAGCCTTCAACTGAAAAATATATTGGTGAATTAAGGGTAAAAATATTTAATAATAAACCTTTCCATATAATTTTCCAATTTTCCAATTAATAAACCTCAAATTCATTTTGAATTTATAAACCCCATTAAATTCATAACACACCAAAAATAATTAAGAAATTTGAGTAAATTTTACGTTTTAGATTTATGTTTAGTCAATTTAAACGGATAGTTAAAAATTATGAAATTTGAGTTGATTTTATCGATTTAAATCATGGTTTAATCAATTTAAACGGACAGTTAAAAATTATAAAATTAAGTGATTTTGTCACTTTAAACCCTCTTNTTTTTTTTTTTTTTTTTTTTTTTTTTTCCTTTAGACTTTCGTTTTCTCTTTCAAACTCAATAAAACAAAAAAATTTGGACGTTGAACAATGAACCTCAAATCACAATAGTTGTGGAGAGGGAAAGGACTTGAAGGCTGACATTGAATTCGAGAGTTTTTATGCTTTTCTCTAAAAACTAATCCACCATTGAAATGCCACTCCAAGACTCCAACTTCACATTACCCGGACTCAGATAATTAGGTCATCACTCCTCGAAAATTTTGTTGGTTGATTGCCCCATTGATTAATATATTTATATTCTTATGATTTTGATATAAAATGACGTTAAATGCATACAACAAGTGCACCTGTTAAGTTTATTATATACATGACTTTTGCAAAACCAAGTAAGAATCTGAAAGTCTTGAGTTTGTTTTAAAGAGGTCGTCAACCAGTAAATTATCTATCTGAAATACCGTCTGGATACATGGGCTGCTTCAAAAGTGCAATGAGGCCTGTTTCGACTCCAACTCAATCGAGGTAGCTATTACGACGTTGACTATCAAATTTCTACGCGTATTTGTTGAGTAATTTATATAGCCTATCGATTGGATTACAGATCATTTAAATTCTAGTTTGTCACTATTTGTGAAAAGATATTATTTTTATCATTCTTTATATTTTCGATATGATTGTTTTCAATCTAGCACATGCTATAACGAAGACTATTTCAGACTAGTTGGGTAATTATGTTTCAAATTTATAATTCACAGCTACACAATTAATCAATCATCCAAAGCCACCGGACACAAGTGGGATAAGAAAATTCTAAGTAATAATAAATTATTATCTTATAACTTTTCTCAATATTTCATCGCTTTATTAGTTTAATTTTTTCAAAAGTTTGTTTGTATAAAGACACTAAAAAATGCTACATTGAAATGCTAAAATAAAAGATTAATCTTCTGCTAAACCCAAAATATAAAATTTATGTCGTTAGCTCTTTAAGTTATTAGTTCACCAAACTACAATGATGGCTGAACATTAATTTTCAATGTAGTTGGTGATAATAGAAAAAAAAAAAAAAAGTTGGTTCAAATACATTTATGTAATCCAAAACATCGATCTAACCAGTAATCACTAACCTTAGAATAACAAAATAAAAACGATGAAAATCATAATTATTTCGTCATAATTCTCGAAGCAGCAATATAAACGAATAAAAATAGGAGTTATTTTAAATAATTTTTCAGGGCTAGAAATTAACTGTACCGAAGAACCGCTCCGGTTGGCACTCGGTTAAGACGGTTCGGAGCGGGTATGGGTATTATCAATTTACTTTATTGGATCTTGTATTGTCGTATCCGTGGATATAGGGTAAAACCCGATCCGAATCCGATACCCGAATGAATAACCCGATTATCCGTAATATATATATTTATACATATATAAATTATATTTATATCTAATATTTGAGCTAAATACATTTATATTCACATAATTGAGAGTAATAATCCAAAATTAAATGTATTTATATCTAAATACATGATCTTAAATATATTTATATACGAAATACTTGTATTTGTTTTGGGTGTTTGGGTATAATCGGATAGAAAAAATACCCAAAACCGACGAGTACCCGTTTTTTTAATCGGTTATTTTGGTTATTTACTTGAGTATTTCTAATTTTAATCGGTTATTTTGGGTATTAATCGGTTATTTGAGTATTTTGGTTACTGAAAATAACCGAACTGATCATAACCCAAAATTTTTTCGGGTTAATTTGAATTTTGTATTGGAGTAGAAAACCGCTTCGAACCCGGCCAGTTACTAACCGAACAAAACTAATTTTTTTGTAAATTACCGATTGGGATCTATATGTCTTATACCGATTATCCGAAATTCGATTGGGTAGAACCGATATCCGATTGGGTACTCGATTGCCCAAGGCTAGTACGTAATACTATTAAAATATAATTTGTGTATTATAGTTACGTGCCGTCACGTCCCTAATAACAGTTAAAAGAGAATAATTTAAAAAAGCCACATGTAGTCAGATATTTATAATATACTCCAATAGAACGTTAGGCCCAAAACTTGTATTCCTCTGCTTTCAAACCCATAAAACCATTGAAGCAGCAGGCGAAGAGAGAAGCGAAGAAGCGGTCACATTTTCCGGTAAAACGGACAGATCGACCAGTGAAAACCTCTGATCACCGACTCCGGTAAGCATTGCATGTTTTAAAGCTCTGATTCAATGAAATGTTGAAAAATCAAATTCTTGTAAAAAACTGTTTTGTTTGGTCGGTGATGTGTCATGGATCTTGATCGGCTAGGTTCGTAAGACTCTGATGGTTTTAAGGGCTCAGATTTTACAGAGAGATAGAAATTTGTGGAGAGATGTGACCTAATGCCTGTCTTGTGAATAATTTTGTTTCTTGATTTAGCATAGTTGACCGACCAAGTCAAGGTTGTTTATATCTGAAATTTTGGCTCTTTTTATTTTTTGATTAGCAGATTACTACTTTGATAAGCAATGCTTGTGTTCAGGATTTGGAGATTATGAAAATTCTGTGGATCGTTGTAATGGATCATATATGGTTGTTCTGCTACAAGTTTAGTTATTGTGGGAGTGATACTTGTTTTTCCAATTTAAGAACTAGAACTTTTCTATTTGTGTTGCACAGATCTGATCATTATAGTAGATTTAGAATTCTCATCGACTCTGTTTTGTGTATTTTCTTCGGATCATTTGAACAATATACGCTTTAACTTGGTATTAATTTTCATATTTTCTCCAGGTGTGATTCGAGTATTTGCTTCGCTTTGCCGTCATTGTTAAAATGGCTAGTACTCTGAGGAACATTCATGGTAAGAGATCTAATTTCCAATCTGAGTTTACTGGAAATGGAGGAAGTAAGAGAAGAAATCTTCATGATGATACAGATCACAATGTTATTGGGTCAGAAGACACTGTGTATCGTTACTTGTGTCCTGTGAAAAAGACCGGGAGCATTATCGGGAAGGGCGGCGAGATCGCGAAGCAGATAAGGTCTGAGACAAAATCAAACATGAGGATAAATGAGGCTTTGCCCGGTTGCGAGGAGCGTGTTGTTACCATATATTCCACTAATGAGGAGTTGAATCATTTTGGAGATGATGGAGAGCTTGTTTGTCCTGCTTTGGATGCCCTTTTCAAGGTTCATGACATGGTTGTGGCGGACATTGATAATAATGCTGATGATGATGATGATAATGATGATGACCTTAGCAAAAAACAAACGGTTACTGTGAGGATGCTTGTGCCGTCAGACCAGATTGGTTGCGTTATTGGGAAAGGAGGGCAAGTAATCCAGAATCTGCGTAACGAAACCAGTGCTCAGATTCGTGTCATCAAAGATCATCTACCTGCTTGTGCTTTGACTTTGAGTCATGATGAGCTTCTTCAGGTGAGATACACTCACAAGCCTTCATTCTATTATGATTGGAATAACAAAGAGAAAAAAAGATTTCAATCATGATTGCATTGGTTAATTTTTCAGATAATTGGAGAACCTTTGGTTGTTAGAGAAGCTCTTTATCAAGTTGCTTCACTGCTTCATGATAATCCGTCACGATTCCAACACTCACTCTTGTCCTCTTCAAGTTCCATGCATCAGCCTGGTGCAATGTTAATGTCTGCAGCACTAACGAGCTCTCACAGAAACTTCGCTGTGCATAGAGATATAGCAGATGCAAGGGAGTTTTGTGTTTGCTTCATCTGTCCAGCTGAAAACGTTGGAGGTGTAATAGGAAAAGGTGGTGGTTTCATTAATCAGATCAGGCAAGAAACTGGTGCAACGATTAGAGTCAATACCTCAGAAACTGATGAAGATGATTGCATCATTATCATATCATCAAAAGAGGTAGTGCAAAAATCTTTTTTTATATTGTGCAAAAATTATTTCATTTTTAAACATGGAATCTTTGACTGACTCTTTTTGTTTGTATATAGTTCTATGAAGATCAATCTCCAGCGGTGAATGCAGCAATACGCTTACAACAGCGATGCAGTGAGAAAGTGGGTAAAGATGCAAATGATTTAGCAATCTCCACTCGTTTACTTGTGTCGAGTTCCCAAATCGGGTGTCTCATTGGAAAAGGTGGAGCTGTTATATCTGAGATGAGGAGTGTTACAAGAGCTAATATCCGTATTCTTCAAAAGGAAGATGTACCAAAAATAGCCCGAGAAGATGAAGAGATGGTTCAGGTAATTAGAACACATTCGGATTGTGTTTTGGACTCGTTTTTGTTTTTCTTTTTCATTCCTTTGCAAAAAGAAGCCAATGTTCCTATATTTTGCTGTGGTCAGATTACAGGAAATCCTGATGCCGCTATGAAAGCCCTGACGCAAGTAATCTTGCGATTAAGAGCTAACTCTTTCGACATGGATCATGGACTTGTCTTGCTACCAACATCATTTCCATATATCTCTCAAGTGACTGAAAGTTTAAGCAAATCCAAATACGCAAAACGCGATGACTACAGTAAGCTGGTATGTATTGGTTGAAAATATCAAATGTTATGTGCATCAATCAATCAAGATATTCCACTTAAGTATATAATTTGTTCTTGCAGAATTCGAATTCCAAGAGAAGAAACCATGTTTCTTAAATCGAGAAAACCCATCTTAGAAAGGAAGATTAATTGAGGGTGTTCAACAGTTTCAAGAACTTCTATGTTGATGCAATTTTTATACAAAATGATACTTGTAGAAACCAAAAAGTTGTCTATGCAATTCACATAAGAAATGTAAACAAGAGGGGTGTGTCTTCATCTTTTTTCTTTTTCTTTTAGTTTATACACTGTTTGAATTTTCAGATGTGGTTTTCATTTTTATTTTTAGTAACCTACGTTTCACTATTCTATTGTATTACAAAAAAATACCAATATTTTTCATCATTCTATACGCTTTTATTGTGTTGTTTGAGATTGATGTCGCCTATATCCATCCATACAATAGGCGATGTGGGACAAAGTTACTATAATTTCATTAGAAAAATGTATTCGATATAATCTAGTAGTTAGCCGTATTATAGAATCTTAGACATAAATAATGAGAAACTCGATTTCAGAAAATTGGTACTAATTAATTGGCGGGTTGAGCCAGGCCCGCGCAGTAGTGCAACGCATGGGCGACTCGCGAAAGCCCAGATAGCAAGCTATCTTAGCGGGCTTTCTCCCTTAAAAAATAGAGTTAATATCGTGTGAGCCGATGGCCCACATATCAGATATTAAACTGATAAGAACAGATACTACACTTGATCTTAGCCAAAAGGCCGAGAAAGGTATGAGTTGTAAGGAAGGCTCAGCGTGGTTTTTATACTAATAGGTTATGACTTGCGTTTCTCTAAGTTGTCGATGTGGGACAATAGAAAAAAAGCCCTTGACTCACCTTTAAACAAAAACGCCTTTGAAGACAAAACAACAATAATTGTCAACGAGAGATTTTTACATAGTCCAGTCACAAAAATCTTTGGAATTTTTTTTTTTGTGCAAAAAAATCTTTGGAATTTTCTTTTAATATATGCTCGATTTTTATGTCATCTTTCGAACCTTACTCTCATTCACTGGTTCAAGCTTCTGTTTCTACGAATCAAATATTTTCATCATTCTCAGAAAAATAGGGTCAATTATTAAACACTTCAAAGTTTATAGATTTGGATTACTACTAGCTATGGACATGAATATAATGCCAAAAAGAGAATGCCTATTGGTCGTTGTTGGATGTAACAAAATAGAGCAGGTAAATAGAGGATAAACGCAAGATAACAAATAAATCTTTGCTCATCGTATGTCCTCAGCAAAAACCTAAATTCTCTGTCTTTATGTGAATACCAAACTTAATTATGCTTTTACATTTTTTTTATTCTTCATTATAATCAGCTATTTCAAAGTCTTAACCACTTCTTGCATTGTCCTCACTGTGGAGATTTATATAAACTGCACACCCTTTTTTGTGTAGTACACGGTCACATAGCAAAATGGAAGAAGCAAAGCATATTGAAGCTGGGGAAGCACACCGGATTGAAGCTGGGGAAGCACAACGGATTGAAGCTGGGGAAACTTCAAGATCATCCAGAAAAGTTATAACTTTGGAGCCGAAGTTAGTTATAAACAAAGGGATATTGGTTCTTGGGTTCGTTCTGCGACTATTTGCTGTTTTCGGAACTATAGGAAGCGCTCTCGCCATGGGAACAACACAAGAATCAGTTGTCTCTTTGAGTCAGCAAATACTTCTCAAAGCTAAATATAGCGACTTACCAACGCTCATGTAAACGATTCAATGATCAATATATTTTGGTTAAATTATGAATTGATTGTGTAAATATAACAATATTTGCTCTGTCTCATAGGTTTTTCGTGGTTGCAAACGCGATTGCTGGTGGATATTTGGTTCTTTCTCTACCTGTGAGTATCTTTCATATCATCAGTACTAAAGCTAAAACCTCGAGAATCACCTTGCTTGTCATCGACACAGTAAATCTCTCTCCCTCTCTCGCTTTTTTGCTAACAAAGAGATAACAAAACAGAGGAAGAACGAAATCCAACTAACTTGTACCCCAAGAATCCATTTTAATGAATGTCTAACAAGGGCGATTACTCCATTTATGTTGGTATTTTTTGTAGGTGATGTTGACTCTGGTGAGCTCTGGCGCATCTGCAGCAACAGCCACCGTGTATTTAGCTCACGAGGGCAACACAACCGCTAATTGGCCACCAATCTGCCAGCAATTTGATGGCTTCTGCGAACGCATCTCGGGATCTCTCATCGGTTCTTTCTGTGCATTGATCTTGCTCATGCTTCTTGTTATCAATTCGGCTATCTTCCTCTCGCGCCACTGAGATATCTATGCACATATATATCGATCTGATTTTGCATAGAAATCGCAAGGAAATGTGTCTTGAATCTGAATTAATTAAGGTCTTTACTTTTATATCTAATGCAACGTAATGAGTCCAGAGATTTCATGTGAAGACTGAAGAGTGACGAGAGATATATACAATACAATTGAATTAAGCAAGAAGCTCCACCACGTTGTCTATGGATTTCAATGTCTTCTCGTAGTAGAGATACGACTCGTACACCTTTGGCGTCCGTACGTAGTAATCCAACTGTTGTATCAAAACATTTAGCAAAATTATAATTAATATTGAGAAAGATATGAAATTTTATTGTGTTGTGTAATGTTTGAATTCCATAGGCTTGTGTGTTACAAGACGCAACATTTAGTTGTATGATCGAATGTGAAAATTCGTTTATCGTTTCAGACATTTTACATATACTTGGAAATTTGCAAGCTATTATTATACCTTTTTAATATGCAATAATTAATATTTTTACATTGTGAACTCAAATTAAATTCTTTCACGTTTATCTAAATTTATCTAACATTTAATTAATTTACCTTAGTTATATTATAATAGAAAACAGATAATTTTTAATGATTTTTTTGTAAACGGTAAAATCAAAAGACTCTTTTGCAAAAGAACTGAAATAAAAATGCATTAATTAGTAATAATCAAATCCTAAATTACCATACATTACTAATTAATTCTGTTACAAAAAAAAGTTCATTAATTAGCGTACCTCACTCATGTTTTCGACTAGCTGGTTTGCCGCCTGAACGTAATCATTCCGGCGACTCTCCGGCAAAGTGTTCATGGCATTGGTCAGATCCTGAGACAGGTAAGCCTGTTTCAATCTTATGTAGAATATAACGTACCTCCAGGACATGTGGTCCAACATCTCCCTCATGTCTCTTAATCCTTCCGCAGTCTGTTTTATACGCGCCGCCGCATCCTCCGGCGATAGTCCCGGCATAAAATATTTCTCCTTTAGGAAGGACCTCGTTCCCCATTTCTCCTGTGCTAACGCTGATGACGTGGCGGCAGCGCCTCCCATGGTGGTAAATATTATAAGTGAAGTCAGGGTTCTCCGGCGGGTGACTATGTCTTTTTGGGATTCTCCGGTGCAGCATACGACGGAGAATGGTGGGTTTACACGGCGACGGTAACTTGGCCGGAGGAGATACGGTGGCGGAGTGTTTGTAGTGAAGGAGCTCATTTTATTTTATTTATTTTTTATGTTTTTTAAGGATAGGAAATGGGAGGAGCTCAAAGCTATTATTGGTCTACTGGAAGTGGAAGATCATAAATCATAGCTTGGGATGAAATTACTCGGTCTTTCATGTGNTGTTTTTTAAGGATAGGAAATGGGAGGAGCTCAAAGCTATTACTCGGTCTACTGGAAGTGGAAGATCATAAATCATAGCTTGGGATGAAATTACTCGGTCTTTCATGTGTTGCCACGTCGGATGTTATCTCTAAAGTTATGTATTTTAGAATTAGTGAACATGGGCCCATAAGACTTAAAAGGCCAACAGTTTAAGCCCCAGTATGTTGCTAAGTAAAATACAAAAGCCTATAAGACTATGGAAACGACGTCGTCAATCATAGGCAACGTGTATAATAGAATCAGTTTTGGGTAAATGAACTCTGTGATGCTGATGCACATCGAGTTAATCAAATCCGGTGAAAATGGAGCGGAGGCGAGTGACCGGAGAAGCACCGACCAGAACCAGGATCCTGCTTGCGTCACTCTCTGCGATGGTCGCCGAGTCAGTTACGTTTCCGATTGATCTCACAAAGACCAGAATGCAGCTCCATGGTGCGCACCGGATTGGCGCTATCGGAGTCGTGTCGGAGATCACGAAAAAGGAAGGAGTGATGGGTCTCTATAAAGGTCTATCTCCGGCGATTATGAGACACCTTTTCTATACGCCTATCAGAATCATTGGATACGAGAATTTGAAGGGATTCATCGTCAGATCTGAAGCTAACAACGGCGAGTCTCTTCCTCTCGCCACGAAGGCTCTCGTCGGAGGATTTTCTGGTGTTATAGCTCAGGTAATGATTCTTCTTCATCAGTGAATCTTTAGAGTCCTGTAATTCACATTCAGTACCTATTGACTGTAAATTCGAATTGAACAATCGATCTCTATGTTTAATTCTCATTGGAAATGCTTCGTACAAGAAGGAATCATGGAGGAGACATTTTATTCCAAGTTTCTTGAAGTTTAGGGATTTCTGCTGTATGTGTCATTCCAAACTTAGCTGCTACTTAGATTAGTCATTTAGTCTAAAGATGAGAATCCATTCAGATTCTAATCTTGGATTGTTCAATGTGTTTCACAGTTCCTTAATCCAAAATTTATGCTTGCTTGTTGTCTGCTATTTGTTACAATTTTAAGTTCTCCTAGATCAGTGATTACCGATGGAAACTCCGGAGAAGTGAAGGCTCTTTCCGATTGTTTTTACGCTGAACTTGTATTGCGGCGTTGAAATGTAGCTATCTTCTTGTTTGTTTNCAGAGAGCATTTCTAGTGAATATGGGAGAACTGGCTTGCTATGATCACGCCAAACACTTTGTCATCGGTAAAAA
>OVAQ01002451.1:0-12181 GCA_900406345.1 Erysimum cheiri | reverse complement strand
GGAGATATTGGAAAATTCAAAGTCTCTATCTTTGATTTCTTGTCACATCAATTCACACTCTGCATCTCTTCATTTTCTCACAAGCTCCCTCCGCTCCGCTTTGCTGTTCTTCTTCTTTACTTCTTTAACCCAAATTCCAAATCCTAATTCGAATCTATTTTCTTCGTCCCCAAATTCCAAATTTCAAACTCTCGCCATTGTTTCTCTTCTGACCCACTTGTCAATAATCTCACTTTTTCCTTCTTTCGATTGATTTGTTTTCTCTCCTCGTCTTTTGCGTTCTTGTATGTTTGAGAAACACATGAACACTCAGTGAGAGAGAGAGAGAGAGGCAAAAGTGAAAGGCTTTCGTTGTTTTTTAGGGTTTCCGCTTTCGTCTCTGTGCCTACATTTTCTTGTTAACGTTTANGAGAGAGAGAGAGGCAAAAGTGAAAGGCTTTCGTTGTTTTTTTAGGGTTTCCGCTTTCGTCTCTGTGCCTACATTTTCTTGTTAACGTTTAGACAATTTCGAATTCGGTACTATTCTACTTTTTTTCTGAGTATATATATATTGTTTTTGGCTGAATCATTTGATTTGTCTGTATTCCTAATTTACAAAGTTTGGTCTTTTTTGTCCTTTTCATCGAAAAGCCAAACAAAAGCTTCATGTCTAATAGGTGGCTGAGCTTGAGTACAAATTTAGAGTCCTAGAATCAAAACCCAGTGTCGTGTGTATAATGCCTTCCATACAAGTAATTCAATTGCTGTGAAATGTAGATGATTGAAACGGAGGCTGCTGAGAGGAAACGATCCAGAGGAGGTTTTCTAAATCTGTTTGATTGGCCTGGCAAATCCCGCAAGAAGCTCTTTTCCTCTACCACCAGCTCCGGTAATGTCTGCTATAATCACTTCTTACCATCTCGGTTTAAGTTCAAATGGCTCCTGTCTTGAAGCCCTTGGTTGATTTCTCCTTTGATATGTTGGAATTTCTGGTCTTAATCAATGCATTTCTTTGTTCGCTTGTGTGGGATCTTTGATGCATTGTCCCGTATATATCTTGATTCAAAGAACTTCACTTTTGTATCGGCTTCGGCTTCGGCTTCTTGTTCAATAGACTCAAAGTCTAGTCTTCTTTGTTTGTATCAGAAGCATCAAAGCAAGAGAAGCAAAATGCTCAAGACCCTTCAAAGTCATGGCCCTCTCCGGTGAGGCTTTTCAATACCTTTCTCTTTATCCACCTTCTTTTGAATTAAGTGAGTGACAGGAACCAATGGTCTTTGATCTGATATTTTAAACAGATTGAGAGGGATGAGATTGGAAAGAATTCAACTTACAATCCGACAAGTGATTCAAGTTGTTCTACATCCACTGCCACTAGTGATGACGGACAAGTGGCCAGAGCTCCAAGTGTGGTTGCGAGGCTCATGGGTTTAGAGTCTCTACCTGTACCCAATGCCTTGGAGCCCCGGCCTAATCTCGACTTTGATCCATACTTTCTCAGATCCTCACGCAAGGCAAGCACATGGGACGCATATGAGAATTTGGGTTATGTGAATCTACTTAGTGACTATGATGGTATTTCTTGGGACCATTTGGATTCAAGAATGAATAAAGAGTCTAATCGGCCTATTGACCGCTTTCAAATCGAAACGTTACCTCCAAGGTCGGCTAAACCAATACCAGTCACTCACAATAGGCTCTTGTCTCCTATCCGCAGTCCTGGGTTTGTTCAGTCCAGGAACCCTGCTTATGTTATGGAAGCAGCTTCGAGAATGATTGAACCAAGTCCTCGGCTAGTTGCTAAAGCACGGTTTTCATCATCTGATTCTTCTTCATCACTTCCAATGAGGATCAGAGATTTGAAAGAGAAACTAGAAGCTTCACAGAGAGGACCAAACCCTCAAATCACTAATGGTTCCCGCAACAATAAGTGCTTCAGAGGAAAGCACGACGAAAAGAGAACTACATCATCACTCAAGACACAAGAGACAAAAAAGTTATTGGGAGAAAGCCGGTTTGGTGGTTTGAAGGGTAAAGTGAAGCCGCCTTCTGTATCTGCACACCCAAAGACCAATACTATTCACAAGCGAGACAGTTTAACGTCCTCAAGTGGCAACAAAGACCAAAGGAACAAGATGGAAACTAAGAACCGCATAGTAAAAAATGGTCTCAAAGAATCTTCTGCTAGCACTGGGAAAACTGTGGTTAAGTCAAATAACCAGAAACAGAAACAGTTTGCTGAGACGTCTGGTTCAAACCAGAGAGGCAGCAAAGTGACGAAGAAAGTTGTAAACAAGGTTTTGGTGGAAAGCGGAACTACAACGACGAAGCCTGGTTTTACAGCAACAGCAGCTGAAAAGAAAACTACCTCATCTTTGTCCCGCAAAAAGAATCTTCCCCGCAACAAAAACCCGCCAAATGGGGTGCAAGAACCTGGAATCAACAGTGATAAACGGATCAAAAAGGGTGAAAAGTTGATCAAATGTAACATCACCGTTGATGGCGGGTTGAAGACAAGGGACGACAATCTAAAGAAGGACATGGATGTGATTTCGTTCACCTTCTCATCCCCGATCAAAGGTTTATCATCCGATTCACGATCCTCCACTAAAAAGACTGATCAAGATACAGAATCAGCACTTAGTTTCAATAATATCGACGGTGATTCTCTAAATTTTCTGCTGGAGAAAAAGCTCAGAGAGCTAACCTCTAAGATTGAGTCATCTTGCAGTAGTCTTACCCAAGAAGAAGAGTCTTCGGGTTCCATTACAAAGGATTGGGTGAATGGAACGATATCATTGCCGTCAGATGATATGGGTAACGGTTTATCAGAGAGCGAATCTGTTTCTGAATGTAGTTCTTTCTACAATAATCGAAACTTCCAGGTTAGTCATATGGCCAATTCCTACTTCTAGTAGCTTACCACTGTTTCTATAATTTGCTATATTTGTCTTTCTGTAAGGTTATCTGACTCACTGACCTTTAAAAATTGTATATTTCCAATGACACAGGCAGAAGAAGATCAGGAAGTTGACAGTTCCAGCACCACCAAAGATCTCCAAATTTCCAGCAGTAAGAGTTTCTCAAATTCACGCAATGAGTATCACAATGAAGTTGAAGAAGCTGAACTCTCAGAATATGTCACTTTATCAGGAGCTGAAGAAGGCCATAACTGGGAGCTCGAGTACATAACCGAGATCATAGCCTCTGGCCAACTGATGATTAAAGAATTCTCCTTGGGGATGGCTACTGAGATATTACCTCAGAGCCTTTTTGATGAAACCGAAGGCAAAAGAGATGTGCGGGGAAAGATTGAGAGAAAACAGCTGTTTGACTTTGTGAATCAGTGCTTAACAATCAAATGCGAGCAGATGTTCATGGGAAGCTGCAGAGGATTGTTGGGGAAAAAAGACATTTTTCTTGAAAGGAAAGAGATTTTAGCTGAAGAAGTGAAGAAAGAGGTTCAAGGACTGAAGAAGATGAGAGAGATGAGGATGGATGAGCTTGTTGACAATGACATGAGTAGTTCTGAAGGGAAATGGCTTGATTACAAGAGAGAGACTTACGAAGAAGGAGTTGAGATTGAAGAAGAGATTTTGTCTGAATTAGTTGATGACTTAGTCAATGATCTTCTCTTGTGTTTGTGACAACCACTTGGTCTTCTTCTTCTGGTGTCATAGTGAAATTGTTTTTATAGGATTATCTGTTAAAAACAAGATTAGGCTGAACTACATTCTCTCACAGTGTAATTATGGAGCATTCCTTTTTGATTAACTGTGTATCTCTGAAATCGCAAATAGTGAAAACATTTTCATTACTTGGATTTAGTGATGGAGTTGACTACTGAGCATACGAGTCTCGTGACCATGTGAAGGGTATATGAGAAACGGCATAAAGTTCTACTTCATAATGTTAAAACTGGATGGCGATTCTAAGAAAGTGTTTTGTCTAGTGTTAATTTAAAAAAAAAAACAAATACATGGGGTGTTCCGAGAATCGAACTCGGGACCTCTCGCACCCGAAGCGAGAATCATACCACTAGACCAAACACCCTACTTAGTAATCGAACAGCAATTAAAACAATCTAATTATAACAATCACCGTCTTTGCACGGCGACTCTAATGTTCGTCGAAGACGCAAAGAAAATTCGAATCATCGTCAGTGTTGCCGAGAGCCCTTTCAGCTTCTTGTTCTCCAATGGCTTCTAGCAACACGGTTAGCATACGCTAGTTTCTCTTAGTGGTTTATATGGTAACGATGTGACTCTCTCTGACTTTGCTCTGTGTTTTGGGTTCGATTTTGTAGACCACTGGGGTTGATAATACGTTTAGAAAGAAGTTCGATGCGGAAGAGTTTCGGGAGCGTGCTCGTGAACGCGAAAAGAAGGTTTCTTTCTCCCCAATTTCCTATTTTTCAATCTTCTGATCTGTTGATTTTCAATTTTAAAAGCTCTTTTTTTCTCTATCTTGATGCAGGAGTTGGATCGGTCTAAATCTCGGTGTAGGGTTTACTTCTCTGATTTTTTCAGCTTACNTTTCCTATTTTTCAATCTTCTGATCTGTTGATTTTCAATTTTCAAAGCTCTTTTTTTCTCTATCTTGATGCAGGAGTTGGATCGGTCTAAATCTCGGTGTAGGGTTTACTTCTCTGATTTTTTCAGCTTATAGAAACTTAAAAACGTTTGAAATTTTGATGAAGTTAATAAGGGTTGTTTTTGCAGCCAAAGGTCCTCCTGTGCAAAGAGCCCCTTTGAAGCATAGAGATTATCATGTCGACCTAGAATCTCGTCTGGGCAAGACGCAGGTGACTTTATCTCTCTTATCCCTTTTGTGTATGTGGCATTCGTATATGGCACCATATGAATTGAAGTAGAAATTTGCAAGTTTTACTTTTGTTTATCCTCAAGACAAAGAATGTATGAAAGCAACTTATGTCTTATTCTTCTTGTTGACAAGGATGATGTTCTTCTATCTGTGTCTCTTTACATGAGGATTCCACTTTTTAGCATTGCACATTTGGTTTTGATCTGAAATGTGTTAAATTAGTCATTCCTGCTTCTTCCTGAGACTAGTTGATGATTTTACAGTAGCTTGTGTTTTATTGAGTGTTTGGAAGCTCAGTTCTTCTGTTCCCTTAATAATAACAGATGAAGTTTTGTGAATACATACCTACTATCTTGTTACTGTATAGGAACAACATTGATATTTTCGATCTGGTTATTGCACGATTTTTTTAAATATATGACCTGAATCAAAATAAGCTGGTTTGACATCAATCTCGTTCTTATATTCTTTTGATATGGAACTCTTTCCACTTAAGGTTCCTCCATAATCTGAAGTTCTTGTTTGTATTACCAGGTCGTTACACCAGTAGCGCCTCTAAGTCAGCAGGTAATGGCTGTTTCTACGTGTATCGCAAATATGATCTTAAGCAAAAACTTGTAATCACGCGGGAATCTGCTAACTATCTTTGTCTTCCCACAGGCTGGTTATTTCTGTCGTGTTTGTGATTGTGTTGTTAAAGATTCGGCAAACTACTTGGATCACATAAATGGGAAAAAACGTACGTAGTGACCCTTTTGATCTGCTCTTTACTCACCGTATTTCTTACAACTCAAAGTAAAGATATCAGATTCATTTTGAAACCACTAAATTGTTTGGATGGAATATCCACTTTGTTTTCAATATGTAAACTAAACTGGATGGTTTTGATTTTGTTTCCCACAGATCAAAGGGCGTTGGGAATGTCTATGCGGGTGGAGAGATCGTCACTTGAACAAGTAAAATTTTTTCTTCCATACATATATGCTTAATTGCTTTTCAATTTTCATGGGGTTTTTCATATGAGACTAAAGTGTTTCTGATTAAAATGCATCAGGTACAGGAGCGGTTTGAGGTTTTAAAGAAGCGGAAAACTCCAGGAACTTTCACGGAACAAGGTAAGACTTCTGAGAGGACCCATCTCTGAGTTATGTAGTTTGATGTTTAATCAAATTAAAAACTATTCTCTGGAAAAAAAAAAGCGCAAAACAAATCAAAGTAGGTTGAAAAATAACATTGAGGTTGCAACTTGGTCTTCATCTAATGCATAGTAGATTTCGGATAACTGAATTTGATCCTCATCTGGGAATAGATCTAGACGAACGCATTAGGAAACAGCAAGAAGAAGAGGAGGAACTAAAAAGGCAGCGTCGGGAGAAAAAGAAAGAGAAGAAGGCAAGTCTTGCCTTCGTATATAAATGTTTTCTTGAACTCTTTTTTTCTTCGTCTTCTTTGACTGGTTATTATGATTGGCTTTTGGAAAACCTAACATGTGTGTTTTCACATTTTTCTGGTTTCAGAAAGGGAAGGTGGTAGAAGAGGAGCCTGAGATGGATCCTGAGGTTGCAGAGATGATGGGATTTGGGGGCTTTGGATCTTCGAAAAAATCATGAGGATTATTTATCACTTGTCTTTTATGTTAAAACGTTTTTGGTCCAAGGTTTGAAACTCTGTAATCTAACATGGTTTCATTGTGCAAGAAGAGGAATTTGCGTCTTGTAACTTTTTATTTTAGAAAGTTATTTGACAAAAGCTTGTTGCAGTTCACTTCTTTTTTCACCAAATTGCAGTACGGCGTACAAAACAGAGTTCTGATATTGCAAATTCTGCATTTATTTACAAGACTCAAGAGAAAGCTAGCACTTAAATGATATATGGACTCAATAAAACTCTAATTAGTCCTTTAAGACTGACCCTTCTTATAGAAAACTGGCAGCCAAAGTTTCTCAACCAGGGATAAATCACCTTTACCGTTGGAATCATCTTCTATATATATCAGGAAGCTCTAACCAATCGTAGCTGCTGTTGTATGGATTTTGCTGGTAATTGTTATTATGAAAGTCTCCATCAAGACGTGTGTGTTCCATGTGTTGTCTCGCTTCTTCTTGAAGCAATGTGCTTGCTAGATACGATCCAACCAGAGGATACATTGGGGGTTCGTTCTTGTGTGGAGAGATCATCAAGTTAGGTTGTGTATCAAATAATGCATGTGTTTGACTCTCAAGTATCTCCCTTGTGTTTTGCATGTTTCCTCTCTCGTCTTTGATCATCAGATTACTATACTGTGAATTGGTGAAATACCTTCGGCTGTTATGATGTCCGTTGATCACCTGAGACGACGGTGGGATAGCTTGCGTTACACGCAACTCATTTGCAGTGTTATTCTGAGTATTGGCTTGAGCATATGGGTTTATTTGCCATCCACCGTTAGCCCAGAACTGCGTTGCCTTGTCAAAGTTTCCTTCTCCCACTCCGATGTGACCAATTCCTATCAAAGTAATGGTGTTTTCTTTCTTTTAATTACTCAAATATGAAATGAATTGCGTAAGGTCCAAGGTAAAGTACCTTGAGAATGGTGCTGTAGAAGGTCATCGTTGTCACTAAAGCAAAGTGTCTGGCTGTGGCTGTAGCGAGATGAGTTGTTGTTGTCTGTGTTGTTGTTACTTACAAAGCCAATATCGAAGTACATATATTCTTGTACGGGGAAACGGACTTTATAGAGTTCGGACCAGAAGCTATTGGCGGACACAAGCTTCTCCAAGTTCTTTTGCAAAACACCGGCATGAAAATGAAGTTTATGTCTCCTGTTATATATAATTGTAAGGCTTTGAATCACTTTCAAACGGTACTAAAAGCAAAAGATGGTCGAAGGATAAAGTAGGAAACCTGCAAATAGAAGCCTGATTGTCGGTGAAGTCTTGATCCAATTGCTTCCATTGAGTGTGTTTTCCTGCCTGGATATTAGTCTCTATGAAGAATGTTGGACGTTTCCTCAACTGCACATAAAAATTTCAAAGATCATTAATTAGGCTAAAAATGTGTAAGCATATTANGTCTTGATCCAATTGCTTCCATTGAGTGTGTTTTCCTGCCTGTAGATTAGTCTCTATGAAGAATGTTGGACGTTTCCTCAACTGCACATAAAAAATTCAAAGATCATAAAATAGGCTCATAATTTGCAAAATGTGTAAGCATATTATATAAGTTTGTTTAGTACCTCGATTTCGAGGATTCCAGTTTCATCACGTGTATTAATACTGTCTTTAAGAGACAAGACATCATCCCATTGGATCTCGATCTTTCTCTTCAACCTCACCATATTAGGCTTTGGTTCCTCAGGATCAAGAAACTCCCACATAAGTTTCTTCTTTGCAAAATAGAATTTTGCCACAATATCACCACCATCGTAGACTGAAACGCGGCTCCATTGACCAATTGTGATCTTGTGGACTGGGAAATTAATAGCTTTAATTTTCTCTGGGCACTTGGGAGGAGTTGAGGTCTTTGGGACGTTCTCTTTGAAATCAGGCAATTTTTGTTGAGGAGGACGACATGGGCAGTGTTCTTTGAGGTTTTCAATCAAGTTGATAAGCTCCGGACTTATTGTTAGAGGCAAGTTTAGAGGTGGAGGATATGGAACCTGCATAATAAACGTATAAAAGTATTTGAAATATGAAAATCAAATATCTGATAAAAGAAGATCCCAAGTTGAAGAAGAAACGAAGAAAGAAACGTTTTCTTTTTGTGAATGAATCTTAAACTAGATATAGAACCAAATGTATATATACAAATTAGAGAAAGGTTTATTAACAACAACTTAAAAACCTAAAACCCTAATTCTTCTCAAGATTAGGCTTTAAACTATCTGAAAGATTTACAAAAGAAAACAACAAAAACAGAGGATGAAGGAGAACGAAACAGCACATATTAGAAAAGCGAAGCAAGCATAAACAGAGGAAACCCGGGAAACAGAGAGAAAAGTAGAAACAGAGTAGGATGCAGATAAAACAGAGAGAATAGAGCAATAGAAGACACCTTCTCAACAGATTGGTTATTGTTGCCAACGTGAGATTCTTCACGTGATCTCTTCATGTCGAATATCAAAGACCTATCTATTTTTTTGTTGTTGCTTTTGTTTTCCTTATATCACAGCGTATTCAGATTTGCCTCGCTTAAAGAATATATATATATACTGTATCACGTTTTTTTATTTTTTTGTTGTAATTATTTTGTTTACGCTGATTCTGTTTAGGGTTTTGTATTTGTATTCACTATTTAGGGCCCGTCAAAGTAAAGTCCAGTCCACCCGTTTTTTGAGATTTTCTTCTATACATGCAACACAATACATAATGAAACAGGCGTGATTTAAGGGAAATATACGAAATTTTCTTTCTAACCAGATAATAAAATGATTGACGTACAATATATCATCATGGTCAAAGTATTATTTTTGAACTATGGTATTAATTTTAACTATCAAATTAGCTATTGGACAGTAATCAAAAATTAGATTTGGTAACTCATATTTGACCATGCGGCTTATCCAGGAAACCTGTTAATTTTGTGGCCAGTTTAGCATTTAATTTTAAGAAAGAAATAAACATATTATATTTTTTTTTAAAAAGATATAAGCCAATCCGTCACCACGCGTGCATCACTTAGATTTCCAACTGTGTAACTTTTTTTGTTTACTTTATATCTATAAAAGACCTTGCAATCATTATAAATTTGAATAATGTGATTGTATAATCATTTTTAAATCACCTTTAAAAATATTCACTCAGGCGGATGACGTTATAAAATCTGAAATGTGATACGGCGTAATTACTTCATTCAGGTTCAGATAAACACCAATACGTTGTGTGTGTCAAAGAAAGCTATAGTAAAAGTCAAACAAAACAATTGTTTGCTTATAATAGTGTTCCTATCAAAATTACAGAAGAAATAAAAAGAGTTACAAATGCATTTTTGATCAAGTTTCTTTTCAGCCCAGATAGAAACACAAAATGAAGGAATTATAACTTGAAACCCAATTACAAAATAAGTGATATGGAAAAACGGAAAGCTAATTGAAAGTTCCTACTGAAATTTTTGATCACTAGATTGAATCTATCTTACACATTTTTGATTGGTTATCCACTCATGAGTCTGAATTAAAGCGAAAGACGACTCCACCATCAACGTCAGCATATCACATCTTTTGGCTTGTTAGGCATTTCACACACTTTGATGGGTTGGTACAAGTTTATAGGGAATTTTGGTTAAAAAACTCTTTATATTTCACTCTCTCTCTCTTATATTTTATACTACTATATATTATACGTACTCTATAACACTCAATTTCACACGTGATTTTCTCTTATATACAAGTATGTCTATACACATAAAAGTATAAAACACATATTGATGAAGCAAGCATAGAGCATGTGTGCGCCTGAAATATTTGTAGGGTACGGTCTATATTGCCTTTTTTCTTATGGCTTTCCATTTATGGGATATTAAATGATTGTGACTCTTTCATGTTATAGATTTTTTCTTTCTTTATTATGATCCCTGGTTATGATTCATGCATCTCTAGATTCTCTATCGTACCACAAGAGATATGATATCTAATTATCTATCCATCTACAGCTCAAATTGCTTTGATGACTCATTTTCTCATATAAATTTCCTTTATCTTAATTTTAATATTATACATGATGATCAAATTCAAATTTGTTAATCTCCATAACAAGTAAGCGACGAATAAATATACAAATACATTGAAAATATGAAATGTGAAAACGATTTTTGAGTACGTCTATGATCTAATCGGGGGGAAAATGTATATATAAGTGTCTAAATCATTTTTTTTGTCGTAATCAAATTTTTTTGTATATTATTAAAATACAGACAAATCTAATAATTAAAACTAGTTTCTAAGATATATATTTCATAAATTTTGAAAAAGCTTAACCTAGTTTAGAAACTATATATGGAAGTTAAAACAATACGTACGTTTAATCAATGTTTAATTCTCTATTTTTCACGTTCTTTGTTATTTTGCTAAAATTTCTACATAGTCGTGTACTTTTGTTCGTCTGTTTGATAAATACCTTCAACACGAATTAACAATTGCAACTACTAAAAGAAGATGAAGATTTGGAATTGATTGATTTTAAGATGGTGTGGGGATTTTGTACGTGCTGGCGCTGCTGATGGATTTCGTTATAAAGTAGTCGAAAGATCTATACCCCAAACAAAACTAATTTAAAGATGTAAATCTTGATTGGACCCTTTTCAATATGCTCTAAAGTTTGTTGGGTAAACATGGTAACGATTATGTGATATATTGGTGAAAAGGTTTTTTATTTTCGGTTTGTGATTCTATACTACTTACAGAAATCCAACCACAAAAGTAAAATTACCCTAATTGGTGGAAAAATGGTAAATAATCACTGGCTCTGTCACATTTCCTCCGGTGGTAAGAAAAAAAAGAACATATATAAGTGAATCGATATTTTCATGGATACAAGATTCCGAAGCGTCTGATTTTTTCTGATGGTGGTCATCATAGTTAAATGCTAGCTCATATTCATCTACGAAGTGAACATCGAGCCCATGTTTCATGTTTTCTGCGAGCTGACTCCCTCCTGCAGCTAAAGTCTTCTCCTTCACTTGACTGAGCGAGATCAGCTGTGTTATAAAGAATAGTTCGAGTTGCCAATGGAAACCTTTCAACCGTTCCAACAACGCATTCATCGCATTGAGCGTGTCGCAAGTGATGTGTCGAAATATGTAATTCTTTATGGAGCCGTTTCTAATATGCTCTAAAGTTTCTCTTCTTTTTCTTTTCAATACAATGTTTACATCTCAAACATTTCACGGAGGCTCGTGGTGAAGTTCAAAAACAGTGTTTGTTATAATAACAAAACGTTTCATAACCGGGGGTTTTGATTTCTGTACTCATCTGCCAACACAGAGTGGATCCTTCTGTGTTGAACTAAGAATCGATGATATATATAATAATGAGAACAATAACAGAGGAAGATCCCAATTGAGAAACTTCGCAGATCTCTTCTAATGTTCATAGTTGAACGCTAGATTGAATATCTGCTCATATTCATCCACGAAGTGAACATCAACACCTTCTTTCACATTTTCCGCAAGCTCTTCAAAGTCTCTCCGATTTGCCTCCGGGAATATTATTGTCTTCACCTCACTCCGTCTTGCAGCGATAGTCTTCTCCTTAACCTGAATGATAGAGAGGGAGAGATTTTGTGTATAAAAAAATGAACTTAATTAGAATTGGGTAACTAAGAAGCTAAAACAGAGTAATTGTTGTGTGACTTACGCCGCCAATTGGAAGAATTCTACCAGTTAGAGTGACTTCTCCGGTCAT
>OVAQ01002450.1:0-12267 GCA_900406345.1 Erysimum cheiri | reverse complement strand
AATAATAATCATCTTTTCTTATCAACTAGTAATATATATATCTAACAAGAAAGCTAATTAGAAATTTAAATACAGACTACATTAAACCATATTTGATTTTTAAACAACTTATCAAGATTCGTTATTCAAAAAATCCATGAGAAAATATGTAGTAAAACTATATTTTGAGTATTGTGATAATGCAAAAGGCCAAATATGATATTAAATTCAGCAGATATGGCAGCGCCGACTACTCTATTCAACAACCATGTTGTATTAAGGAAACCAGTGATAAAAGGTGGACAGCTGATGTCGCTCGAAAAATCTTCATGCATACACCTATCGCACTTGAACATATTCACTCACAACTCCAGTTAATAACTCCCGTGCATGATAAAAAAAAAAAAAAAAAAAAAACGCCCATNCAACCCCAGTTAAAAACCCCCGGGCATGAAAAAAAAAAAAAAAAAAAAAGAACGACCATTAACGAAAAGTGGCAGAGAATTAGATTTAAGCAACTTGACGGGTGGTAGTTTTGTTCGAGAGATAACCTATCAGCTTAAACTTTTAGATGCAAAGTTGTACATGTCATTTGCAACTGGTTATGGAGCATTTTATGGTTACAATGGATCTTAGGTCCACCTTAACACCGTCTTTTAAGTATACAAGATTACATGTTTGTAAAAAATGTAGAAAGAGACGATGAGACTACGGAGAAAATCCTTAAAAAACAACGTATCCTACCTAGAGTTAAAGAAACACATTTGGGAAGATGTTAAGTATGAGTTTAAGAATGATGAGTTTAGCCCTATGACTTTGAAGACATAATTAAGAATTTAAAAACTTTAGGCTACAAAGCCTTGTTGATGGCCAATTCAAATGTTGAACCTTCACTCTCATCGGCAAGAAATATCATTTTGACGACTTGGTCATTTTGACTTATGAGATTCTACCCTTTTTTTTTTTTTTTAATTGTTTTTTAGATTATTATAATGTTGTAATGTTTTAAAAACTTTTATTGTTTCACACAATTCCAAGAATTGTGTGATTATCTCTGAGTTAATATTTTGTATTTGGTATATAAAAAAACTAAACTATATTGGATTATTTTTTACATTGGTTCGTAACTTACTATTATCCAAAACCCCAAAAATCAACATATCAATATATAAATATTTAAGTAAATTGTATTATACAATTAAACTATAATTAAGTAGATAATAATGAAGGAAATGTTACACTTATTTTGGCAAAAAGGGTAAGTAAGTGTGCAGAGTATGTACATCATCACTAATATGCATTGTCAAATGATTCGCAAAGAGTCATTTAACCCATGAGTAGCTTAATCCAAGACATGCATACAAAGGAAATAGAATATGTAGCGTTGATTGTAGAGTCAATTTTAAACCACTTAGTTTATTAAACCTTAGGTAATATAGACTTATAAAGCATATGGAAGTCAATATGGTGTTTAATACATAATATGTAACTTGTTATCTAATTCGCAGATAGTAAATTGTTTCGAGATGTTGGTCCACGTTGGGCACAAGGCAAGTGACTTTGATTTTAGTATACTTACTATATGACATGTATTGTACGAACAATGAAATTTTGTATCCGTAATTGGCTTGTTAAAAACAGTTATAGGTATATGGAATTGTATGGGTGCGATGGTTCGAAGTAACTTTTATTTTGAATTCTTAACCTTTTTGCACTTTGAATCTATCTGAGTTTTCCTCTTTCTTTTGCTTTTCAGTAAGTTCCTTCTTCAAATTCCTTACAGCTTCAATTTTCCTTCTTAGCATCTATGTACTTGCCTTTTTCATATTAGCCATGGAAATTTCTTCTTCATGGAAACAACCTTTGTCAAAAAAACAACTCTCTCTACCTAACACGCTCCACATCTTTCTCTTGCTCATCGACAAGAGCTTTAATCTGATTTAGCGTCTCTTCATTTTCCTCCACAGCTCCTCTCTCAAGCTGGCTTCAGTTCACGACTTTTCTCAACATGGCTCAGGCAGACCAAAGACCAACCATCCACAGTAACCAACAAAACCTGAAAGGATGTCCTTGAAAAGGATCAAAGTGTTGTATCAACAAAAAAGACAGTTCAGTTTTACAAGGGAGATTTATATCTGACCTGGACAAATTTATCTACAAAACCATATTCTTAATTTAGGCCATTAACTATTCATTAACTAATGCTTATCNNNCTTATCGAGCATGCGCTAAACTTTGACCAAGCCGCTTTCGATCAATTTGAATCGTAATGAGAAATCTAACAAAAAGGATCGAAATCAGTAAGCTGCTGAGATCGGCTAAGTCTGCAAAACCTGAATCGTATTAAAACCAAATTCATGACTGGTTTATTACTTCCACCAAATGCCCTTCTGATTACTTTATCTCAAAGCACTATGGTAATTAAGTGAGAAAATTTAGAGAAACCTGTGGACAGAGGTTTTATAAAACATGGAGTAAGTTTCAGGTCTTACATCCTAAACCAGCAACAAACGAGTTTTGACTAAAAGTGACCAAAAAGCTAGGAAAAAAAGGAANCCTGTGGACAGAGGTTTTATAAAACATGGAGTAAGTTTCAGGTCTTACATCCTAAACCAGCAACAAACGAGTTTTGACTAAAAGTGACCAAAAAGCTAGGAAAAAAAGGAATCCTTTGCTCACCTCCCTTGGTTCTTTGTTCTTGACGCATTTGTCTTAAATCAGCACGTTTGTAGTTGTTGTTCTATAATTTATAACCCAACCAAAGAGCCAAGGATTTTGTAACATGGGAATTCGACAAGGTTGTATATGTGGTCTGCAGAGAGATCACTTACGTTCGAAAGATCAGATCAGCCAAAAACCTCATTACATTACAGCAACAAATGCAAGAAATAGTTAATTAATTTCAACTCGAAAAACGTATTTAGTTAGAGATAATTTTCGGACCAACCTGCAGATACTTGCTGTTTAATATCATAGATAAAAGATCATTCTTACATCATGGAGAAAGTCATAAGATTCTTAACCGAAAAAACAAAACCCATTTTCTCAAAATGCACCAAAATGGAATCATGGGCTTCCCTTACTATCTTCGCTCAATGGTCTAGAAAACTTATGTATGAAGGTAATGCTCTAGGATCAACACTTAAAAGATCTACAGCCCTCCCCGTACCACCGGAACTTTATTCGAAAAGGTAATGCTCTAGGATCAACATTTAAAAGATCTACTAACTCTCCGTGTATCTCTTTGCTTACACGTGAAGCAGGAACCTTATTCGAGAATCTGATCCTTTCCTTTTTTAAGATCGAATATATTGGTCCCGACCCTTCCATTTCGTAAGTCTCATACTCCTTAACTGCCCTTAACAACATTTCCTCTTTCTTATGATCATAACAACGGGAATCGTGCTTCAGCAGTTTGACCTTATAGTCCAAAGTGTCATCAAGAATTTCAACAATGTTATAACAACCTTCATCAAAGTCATCGCCATCCATGTCACGACTCCAGCATCTGTACATCACCCAAACTTCGCCAATCTTGGGGAGAATGGTATATTCAATGCCATCCATGGAGATTTGAGGCACTATCTGATGCGAAACATCATCTGGAGTGATTATTTCGAGAGCTCTTCTTGCATAGAATGTTCCACAACCAACAGGCATTCCCCTGTTTTCCCAGTCGATAACATCCTCACGAAAACGAATAGCCATTAGCCGACTTATGTGTAGTTTAATTACCGGATCCTGCTCAAATGCCTGAGTAAAAGTGATCTTCTGAATCCTACCATAGTACAGAGGCAAATCATCATCATCATCACTGTAAAATGACCAAATCTGGCCAGTCTGAAAAACCTTCCCCTTGCTAGCAAAGTAGATGGCTTGGCCTTTAGACTTTCTATCACTCTCAGAGTTTGAAGGCACGATAATCTCCTCGATTGCTTCTGGTAACGCAGCTTGGTCCAGCTCGTACGCATCTTTTGGCACACCTTTTCCTTCAATTCCAGTCAGTTTGATGGAAGGAACCCTATGAGAGAACCGATACATACTCTGAGGTAAAATACGAAATATGCCTTCATAACCAGTTCCCCTTCGAAAGAACACACTAGCAAACCCTTTTGCTTTATGCAAGTATGCAACATATACACCAGCTTCATCAGTGTAATCTGACAGAATCTCGACAAATTCATACTCATATTTGCGGTGAGAATCTGGCTCTGAAGACCACTTGATATCCCAGTTCTTGAAAAGCGCCCAAGTTTCACCTATTCTAGGGGATACACTGAAATGACAAGTATTGCTGAAACGACAAGTGTTGCTGCGTTCACTGCAATGAATAACATGTGAGAAAATGGAACGATCTTTTGTGTTCTGATTTTCCCCAAGCCTGAACTTACCAACAGAAACAGGCAAGTCTTCTTCAAACCATTTGATCTCTTTCTCATCATCTGGATCTGGCTCTAGATATGTGATCCTAAGACCAAAAGAAGAAACTGAAACTTTTTTGATCTGAGCATACAATCTAGGCATTCCATCCACTGTATCATAAATAGCCCAGGTCTGACCAACTGCAAAGTTTACTTCTTCTCTCAGCAGCTTATCAAAGTTGTTAAACTGCGAACTAGCACAGTCAGAAATCTTTTGTGGTACTACACCTCCTGAACCTGAATCACACAAACCATAGTTTTGATCCACCTCAAGATTTCCAGAGTTCCTAGCAATCATCTGATTCGTGTTTATGGCAATTGGCATTGGATCTTTTGAATGATCAACCTCAGTGAGCTGTATTCCGCTTCCAAACTCTTGTTCTGCAACTCCATTATCATTGGAAACTCTTCTTTTGCTCCTGTCTTTACTTAGATTAACAACAACATCATTAGACTTGCTGAGATTTTGAATATTGCAAATTTGGTCAGACTCGTTCCTCTGTCTCTTCTCACCAATCTTGAATGCACAATTGCTCAAACCAAGGGAGCTTTCCTTTCCACTGAAATTTGTGGCTGAACTTTTACTTGGGACATTTTTCTGATGGTGAGAGAAGAAAGCTTGAGTTTTTTCCTGATGATTCTTGAGTGTTGATGCAACCAAATCACTTCTCTGGACAGCTTTTTTCCTTCTAAGAAGCTCATTTACAGTGAGCTCCATCATCAAACAAAATAAACACTCGACAAGACAACTTCCTTCTCTAGAGTTCCTACAGTAGTTTATTGTTAGAATCTGTTTAAACAAGAACATGCACAAACAAAACGCAAATAGACAACAAAAAAAAGAAAAAAAAGAAAAGCTAAGAAAGGGCTAAATTTTCAAGCACACATGAAAACAAAAGTGTTCAAAAGCTTGAAGCATTTCAAATGAAAGAAAGTAATAAGAACCCTAATTCCTAAATCAACTTCAACGGACCACAATTTAAAAAAGTTACAATCGATGAACAATTTACCCAACAACAGGCGACAAATGCAAATTGCAGTCTTGGGCGGCGGCGGAGATCTTCGGCGGTAAAGTGGTGACTGGTGAAAGTGAGCGAATAAAATAATTTTGTTTAGTGATAAGTGTGTGTAAAATAGTGTATATCGATTTACGAGAAAAAAACAAAATTTGCTACTTGCTTACCTTTTTCGCGGTACAAAAATTCAGTTGGCAATATATATTTGGCGGGAAACAAATCTAACATAAAGAAAAATAAACAAAGAGCCAATGAGAAATTTGACAAGGTTGAATCTGTGATCTACAGAGAGACCACTTAAAGTCTTACAAAGGCAGGTCGTTAAAAGTCTACACCATCACATTACAGCAACAAATGCAAAACAGATAGTTAAACGAATTTCAATTCAAGAAAACACATTTTGTTAAGAGAGAATTTCAGACTAACCTGCAAATACTTTAACTCTTCAAATTATAGATAAGAACATACTTTGCATCACAGTGAAAGTCTTAAGATTCTAAGAACCAAAAAACAACAAGACACCCTTTTTCACAAAATGCACCAAAAATCTAACAAAGTCAAAAAGTGATCCTTAGCGCTTCCCGTTCCTTTGTCTTCTCTCAATTTCCTGTCCAGCAATTTATAGGTGTTGCCCTAATCTCAACACATAAAAGGTCTTTTATCTCTCCGTGCACCTCTTCGGTTACACGCATAGCAGGAACCTTATTCGAGAATCTGATCCTTTCCGACCTTGGGATCGTAAATATTGGTTCCGACCCTTCATCCTCGTTATACACAAACTCCGTACATGCCCTAACCAACATATAGTGATCATCATATACATCTTGTTTCTTCAGCAGTTGGACCTTATAGTCCAAAGTGTCATCAAGAATTTCAACCATGTCATAACTACCACGTTCCAAGTCATCGACATCAATGTAAATACTCCAGTATCTGTATATCGCCCAAACTTCGCCAATTTTGGGGAGAATGGTATATTCAATGCCATCCATGGAGGTTTGAGGCACTATCTCATGTGAAACCTCAATTGGGGTAATTATTTCCAGAACTTTTCTCGCGTAGAAAGTTCCACAACCAACAGGCATTCCCCTGTCTCTCCACTCGATAACATCCTTAGGGAAACGAGTTGCATTTAGCCGACCTATGTGTAGTTTACATACTGGATCCTGCTTAAATGCCTGAGTAAAAGTGATCTTCTGAATCCTACCATAGTACAGAGGCAACTCATCATCACCACTGTAAAATGACCAAATCTGGCCAGTCTTAAAAACCTTCCCCTTGCTAGCAAAGTAGATGGCTTGGCGGTTAGACGTTATATTACTATCAGAGTTTGAAGGCACAATAATCTCTTCGATTGCTTCTGGTAACGCAACTTGGTCCAGCTCGTATGCATCTTTTGGCACACCTTTTCCTTCGATTCCAGTCAGTTTGAAGGAAGGAACCCTATGAGAGAACCGATACATACAGCGAGGTAAAATATGAAATATGCCTTCATAACCAGTTCCCATTCGAAAGAACACACTAGCAAACCCTTTTGCTTTATGTAGGTATGCAACATATACACCATCCTCATCAGTGTAATCTGACAGAATCTCGACAAATTCATATTCATAATTGCGGTGAGATCCTGGTTCTGAAGACCACTTAATATCCCAGTTCTTGAAAAGCGCCCAAGTTTCGCCTATTCTAGGGGATACATTGAATTGACAAGTGGTGCTGAAAAGACGAGTGTTGCTTCGTTCATTGCAATGAATAACATGTGAAAATATGGAACGATCTTTTGTGTTCTGATTTTCCCCTAGCCTGAACTTACCAACAGAAACAGGCAAGTCTTCTTTAACCCATTTGATCTCTTTCTCATGATCCGAATCTGGCTCTAGATATGTGATCCTAAGACCAAAACAAGGAGCTGAAACTTCTCTAATCTGAGCATACAATCTAGGCATCCCATCGGCTGTATCATAAAGAGCCCAGGTCTGGCCAACCGCAAAATTTAATTCTTCCCTCAGCTTATCAAAGTCGTTAAACTTTGGACCAACACATTCAGAAATCTTTGGTTGTACTGCAACTTCTGAACTTGTATCACATAAACCAGAGTTTTTATCTGCCTCAAGATTCTGAGAGATCCCAGTTGCAGCTCCCACTTGAGCATCTTGTTTCCTATTTAGCTGACCATTCCTGTTCACGGCATTTGGCAATGTTTCTTTGCAAATATCAACCTCATGGTGAAGTTGCTTTCCGCTTCCAGACTCTTCTCTTGCACCTCTGAAATCATCCGCCACTGTTCTATTGCCAATTTTACTTAGATTTACAATAACACCTTCAGACTTATTGCAAAGTTCACTATACTCGTTCCTTTTTCTCTTCTCACCAATCTTCACAGCACAGCTCAAACCAGCGAGATTCTTACTTGAAGCTTCTTCTTGCTGATTCTTGGGTGTCGACGCAACCAAATCACCCCTACTCTGATGGTTCTGGACAGCTTTTTTCTTTCTAAGAAGCTCATTTACAGTGACATCCATCATCAAACAAGTAAGCACTCAAGGAAGACAAAGTCCACCTGTATGGTGTCCTGCAGAAAATACAGTTTCATGGTCATCAGATATATAGGCTAATAACAAGGTCAGAGAATCGGTTAAAACAGAGATGCGAAACTACAGATGCTGATAGACAAATAGAGGTGTAGAGAATCACGCAGAAAAAAAGTTTACAAGGGTTAATTTTTCAAACACCCAACAAAAAGTAGAAAAATTAAAGCATTCCAAATCTAAAAGAATGTAATACGAACCCTAAATTAACTTCTTTATACAGTTATACCCAATAAGACACCGCAATGGACGAAAATGCGAGAAAACCTAAACACCCTAGATTCAGCTACAGAACATAGACGACATCAAGTAAAGAAATACAAACGACGAATCGGTTCGATTAATTTACCAACAATGGCGACAAAAGCAAATCGTCGGCGGCGGAGACTTTTGTCGGGCTAAGCAGTGAAAGTGAGCGGATACAAGTAATTATCTTCAGTGCTTTTCTCGATTAGAGGAAAACTCTAACATTCTTTTGGCGGTAGACAATACATTTGGCGGGAAGCAAGTCTAAGATTATAAATTAGAGAAAGAGTCAAGGATTTTTGTAATTTTAAATGGGAGAAATTTAACAAGTTTGAATCTGTGATCTACAGAGAGATTATTTAAGTCATAGAAAAAAACAAGATAGATAAAAGTCTTCAACATCACATTACAGCAAAATGGATAGCGATTATAAACATTATTCTTCTGATCGTAAAGATGGTTTCCATGATAAACAGTATTTTATAGATAGTGTATATTTATTTTTATTGTTGAACCCCACTGGTCCTCGAATCGATAAAAAGATTCCATGGTTCTACATTAAGGTTCGATTCGGAGATTCTCAAATTATAGATACAAAACTTATTGGAGATATATGTCGTGGATCCTATATGATTATGGTAAAAGTGTTTTTAGAGTAATACATTGTAACTTCATATGCTGCATGTAGATAGATTTTTCTGTTATAGAAGATAAATAATCATTCAGCTACTACTACTTCATAGATAGAGAACTACCAATGGATCAAGTGACCCGTAAACATGGAGAAAGTTCAGTCCATTTCTCATCCTAGTCAAAATCACTGGTTACCCTTTTGACCAACAAAAGAAAGCAAAAACAAGTACCCTCCTACCTTCTCAAAACACATGATTTTCCATAGATTTCCAACCAACAAAAGAAGCACATTGTCACAAACCGATTCTTTGGGCGTGACAACATTCTTTAAAACCATGGAGAAAGTCTATATAAATAAGTTTCAGGTCTTAGATAGTTAGAACAAACCTTTTCACAAAATGCACCAAAAGCTAACAAAAAGGAATCCTTCCCTCACTTCCCTTTACGCTATGCCATTGAAGGTAATGCTTTAGGATCAAGAACTTCAAAAAGCTCTTGCAAATCTCCATCTATCTCCTTGGTTACTCGGGAAACAGGAATCTGATGCGAGAATCTGAGCATTTTTGACTTGGGGATTGTAAATATCAGTTCTGACTCATTTTCCCAATCATGTTGCCTACGCTCAGCTGCTCGCAAGAATTTTTTTTCTTCTTCATTTTCATCAACAAACAATGCAGGCGCCAACGCTAAAACCTTATAGTCCAACGCGTCATCAAGAACTTCGACAATGTCATACTCCCACCATTTTCTTAAGGCCTCAAAATCAATGTTGTCCGACCAGTATGTGTATATGGCCCAAACATCGCCAATCTTGGGAAGAATGGTATATTTATTTCCATCCATGGAGGTTGGAGGCACTATCTGATGTGAAACAACATCGGGATCGATTATTTCAATACCTTTCATCACAAAGAAAGTTCCACAACCAACAGGCATACTCTTGTCTTTATATTGGATCACATCCTCAGGGAAAGGAGTAGCCTTTAACCGAGTTACGTGTAGTTTAAATACTGCTGCCTGCCCGAATGTCTGAGTAAAAGTAATCTTTTGAATCCTACAATAGCACAGAGCAAAGTTCCAATAATAACTGTAATATGACCAGATCTGGCCAGTTTGAAAAACCTTTTCCCTACGACGAAAGCAGAGAGCTTCTGGTTGAGACTTCAAAGCGGTAGGCACTGCTAATAGATGTGAAGGGACGATTATCTCTTTGATTGTTTCAGGTAATACAGCGGTAGGCACTGCTAATAGATGTGAAGGAACAGTTATCTCTTTGATTGTTTCAGGTAATACAGCTTGTTCCAGCTCGTATGCGTCTTTTGGAATACCATGCCCTTCAACTCCAGTCAGTTTGAAGGAAGGAATCCTATGGGAGAACCGGTACAAACTATGAGGCAGAATCTGAGATATGTCTGCATCATTAGTTCCCATTCGAAAGAAAACACTTGCAAAGCCTTTTGCTTTATGCAAGAATACAACAGATACACCAGCTCCATCAGCGTAATCTGACAAAATCTCGACAACTTCATGCTCAGATTTGCGGTGAGAATCTGGCTCTGCAGACCAATTAATGTCCCAGTTCTTGAACAGAGCCCAAGTCTCGCCTTTTCTTGGGGAGACAGTGAAATGAGCAGAGTTGCTTACTTCGTTGCAACGGATTACATGTGAGAAAATGGAACGATCGTTTGTGTTCTGATTTTTCCCAAGCCTGAACTTACCAACAGAAACAGGCAAGTCTTCTTCAAACCATTTGATCTCTTTCTCATTGTCTGGATCTGGCTCTAGATATGTGATCCTAAGCCCAAAGGAAGGAGCTGAAACTTTCCTGATCTGAGCATACAATCTAGGCATCCCATCTGCTTTATCATAAAGAGCCCAGGTCTGACCAACCGCAAAGTTTACTACTTCCCTCAGCTTACCAAAGTCGTTAAACTTTGGACCAACACATTCAGAACTTTTTGCTTGTGCTGACTCTTCTCCCCAGCCTGGATCTCCATTATCACTTGACCCTATTCTATTTTTATGTGCAACACCACGACTTCCAGTATTGCTACTTCCACCATATTCGCTCCTCTTTCTCTTCTCACCAACACTCTCAGCACAAGCTGAAGAAAATGTTGTAGCAGCGTCAGAAGAAGTCCCTAAAACAGATTTCCTTCTAAGAAGCTCGTTTGAAGTGGTATCCATCATCAAACAAAGGAACAATAAGTAGCACTCAAGAAGACAACTTCCTCTTCTAGGGCTCCTGCAGAAGATGCAAATATAAATATGGACATCAGATACTCTAAGTTTGGTAAGATCGTACACATAGAGACATACATAAATTTGTTTGTATAAGATGAATGACTAACTGACTAAGGTATTGGAAAGACGTTTATATCTAGAATCACGCAGATTAAAGTTCTTCAAAAGGGGCTAATAGAAACTGTGAAGCATCGCAAACAAGATGAGGGTAATAAGAACACCCTAAATCAAGCCTCTTTGTGTATTTATGAAACTCAAACCTCACACGATCAGAGAAAATGCGAGAACACGTAAACCCTAGATTCCGATGCGAAATAGAGGTACAGATACTAACAAAAACAAAACATACAGATACAATTAACGAACCGATTCGATCAATTTTACGCAACCTCAGTCGTCGTCGGCGGAAGCTTCTGCTGGAAAAGAGAGAAGCAGTATCTTAAGTATCCCACTTTTCCCGAGAAATAGTCCGATTGGCGGGAAAATGATTTAGCCCTATTGTAAAAATGATTTTCAATAAATATAAATACTACAGTATTGATTAGGTAATAATGTTTTTAGTTCAAAAAAGAAAATTCCCTTAAGAAATAAGAAGTACGTATCTTTAATTATACATATAAATTAAGGGCCTATAATTTTTCTGTTGTTACAAAAAATAAAAAATAATAAGGGCATATAATTTTTGAAAATTTTAAATTCTACATGTAAACAGACCTATATTTTTTTTAAAGCTTTGAACTTTCAAGTTTATTAGCTTGTAGTTGTGAACTGATGTTGTAGCTGTGAACGGCTGAAATCACCCAACAGCTTGAGATTACTACTTGAGCAGTTCAGCATCACACATACATGGAAGAGGGTTTTAAACCTTCAAATAATGCTACTTTATAAATAAAGCACTAGAAACGGATCAAGTGAACATGGAGAAAGTTCAGCAAAAATTATCATCCTAATCTAAACCACTGGTTACCCTTTTGACCAGAAAAGAGAGTAAAACCAAGTATTCTCCTACCTTCTCCAATTACATGATTTTCAATAGATTCGAACCAACAAAAGAAGCACAAGCTTTAAAACCATGGAGAAAGTCTAAATAAGTTTCAGGTCTTACTTCTTAGATCTTATACCAAAGAACAAACTTTTTTT
>OVAQ01002449.1:884-12695 GCA_900406345.1 Erysimum cheiri | reverse complement strand
GGGAGATCGGACGAAGCACATCTTACCAAAGTTCTTCTTCATGCATGATTTACAAAAGGATGGTGAAGTTCAAGTAGTGCAAGTTCGTTCGAGTAACAATTCAGCCGATCTCTTCATAAAGGCACTACCAACGTCTACACTAAGGAAACTCACGCATCAAATTGGGATACGGAGACTTAGAGACTTTCAGGGATGACCAAAACAGAGGGAGTAATGCGTGTTGTACTCTTTTTCCTTCACTATGGTTTTGTCCCAATGGTTTTTCCTAGTAAGGTTTTAATGAGGCAGCAGCCCCCCAAGCGCATTACAGAGATCCTTTGGTATCTACACGGTTATGTCATCCAAGGGGGAGTGTTATAGACCGCATGGTCGGATGGACTCCATAACCGTGACCCATACACATGTTCTAGAAGGTCCGGCCCAACGGTACGGCCCATCACGAGAAGACAAGAGGAGGTCTAAGTGTTAGTGGTTCATGGGCCTTATATTCCTAATCCAATTAGGATTGTAACCTCCTCATGTATATATATATATATATAAGTTGTAACTTCCATTCATAATCAATAATAAGAACAGGAATTCACAAGTTCTATAACATTTTCTATTTTTTTTTCTTTTTGAACCAAATTCCTTTTCTAATCTATCTATCTTTTTAACATAATTTTTCTGATACACTTTTACATTAATAACAAATTTTAGATCTTCTGACGACGATAAGGAAAACAGGGTTTATGTTTTGGTTAAACCGTTTCGTGCTTCCGAATCGAAGCGAGTGAAGCCGAAAACCGGATATATTTTTTAGATTTAGGAAACTTCGGTTTGGAGTTTCAGAAAAAAAGAAAAGGAAACTTCGGTTTGGGACTGAAAAAGGAAATCAGACTCATTATTTAAACTTTAAAGAGATTCGGCCTCTTTCACCCCCCAAAAAAAAGTATCCTTCTTCTGAAATTCCCTAAAACTGGAAAAATTATCGTGAAGTGCCTCTTCTCAACTTCTCCATGGACGAGTACTCTAGCAAGAAATCCGCCATCAAAGTAATCTTCTTATCCTTATAGCTTTCTTATTACTCCGTGTCTTGAACCTCTGTTTCTCAAGTAACGGTTTATTGGCAAATTTTACTTGTATCTGAAATTGAAATTTCTGATGAGATCCTTTGTACTTTAGATTCCCTGGGATTATGCGTCTGTTAAGAAAGCCTTGGAAGCCACCTGGTAAATTGATGCTTTTTCGCTTTTTGTTTTTTTGTGTATATGTAAGAAGATGTGTTCTTGTTGTTGATAATATCTATATCTCCTGCAAATTAGGGTTAGGTTTTCCGTTGAGGGATACAACACATCGCTTCCTGCGGATGATATCAAGAAGGCGTTGAGTAGCCATTTCAGTTCATGTGGAGAAATCTGGAATGTTAAGGTTCCCATAGACCCTGTAACCGATGTCGTCGACAGGTTTGTGGCTTATTTTTTTGTGTTAATATACCCAACTCAAGTTATAAATAATGGTAGCTAAAAACTGCTTGCTTGTTTTTATTTAACAGATGCTCTTATGTCGTTATTCGCGGAGATGGCAGCGTAGAAGATAAGGCTTTGAAGCTTGATGGAAGCGACCTGGGAGGATGCAATCTCACTGTTAAGGTTGCACCAAAGACATACGAGGCTACTCCTCAACAATATGATGCTATGACAAAATTACGCTATGACGAAAAATAGTAAGTTAGTTCTTCTAGCCTTTGTTTTTCTTTTTTCTTTTTGTAAATTTGCATCTGTAAGATGTCTTCTTGTGTTGATAATATGAAAACTATTTCAGTATGTTTGGGATTTCCGTTATGGGATATGACACTTCCCTTCCTGATGATGATATCAAGAGCGCTTTGAAAACACATTTCGCTTCATCTGGAGATATCACACATGTTTCTGTTCATACTCTCGACAGGTTTGTGGCTTCCCTCCCTCAATTTCTGACAACCAGTTCACTTGTCAGATTTTTTACCAGCTTTTTTTCTTTGCAGCCGCGCTTGTGTTTATTTTTCCGGAAAACAGGCATTAGATAAGGCGCTCACAAGTGATGTGGGAGGATGGAAGTTAGCTGCTTTGCCGGGATTACACCAAGGCCCTGGTTATGGCTATACCATTCCACGTACATATATTTGCTCTTGGTTCTTGATTCTTGATTTTTTTTATTGGATGTCAAAGTAAAACTTCTCATGAATTCGTGGTTTATTGCAGCTCATTGTATTGAGATGACTAATGAGATTTGGGCTATGAAGTAGAACGCTGTCTCTCTCTCCCCCGAAGAACTCTTTGGTGTTTTTCTTTTTTAAAAAAAAAAATCGTGATCCTTTTTTATTACTTAGGTCTTTTCTTATGAAATTGTGTGATACAATGCAAGTATGCAACCTTTTTCCATTATTACTTGGGTCTTTCTAATGTTTTTTCCTGGATGTTTTAAGTAAAGCTCAATATGTTGTAGTTGTGTGTGGATTAAACGTAAGCTTAACAATCATTATCTTTCTATTGTGAGCCGTTCGCTATTACGATTGATTAGGGAGACAAAAGCATCTATAACTCCCAAGGTGACAGAGAACTTTATATTTTCTCAGATTTAGTCTCATGACTCTCATCTTGATGGTGTAGTTGTGCAACTTAAAGGGTAGGTACATTATTTGCCCCCACGAGTACAAAGAGGAAACATAATTGATCAACCAGTAGGCCAGTTCGTATTTTTACCTTCTAGAAGCGAATCTACAGGCAAAAGTGTGGCAACCGGTTGACTTTTCCATTCGAGGTGTGATACGAGCACCCAGGCACAAACAAGTGATCGAATTTGCAGTAGCTCATGTAAAATGAGACCCAATGACTTGCAGACAGCTCGCATTCGAATGAGAATTCATCACTTGAGGCAGGAAATAGGCGCGCAATCTTGGAACCCGTGGGGGAACCGGAAAACAGTTTTATATCAGACAATATTTAAGATCGAAACAGAGCCGTCAAAGACAGGTTACCATACTGTTGGAACTTCTCTGCTTGCTGAGTATAAATGCTAACGCCAACCATGACACCAGTTTTGTGAAAGCAATTATGAGACAGATCACAGCAGATTGACCTGCTGAAGGTTAGGATGATGATCGGTACACAAAACACAAATTTCAAGGCTATATTTGATCAAAAGAGCAGGTCTTTTCTCGTGGCATAAATTTCGCATCAGGAAGAACAAAGCTTAAACATGGGTAAAAAATACATGTCACACATACCTGTTCTCCCTTCAGTGGTAAACTTAACCAGCACATGTTGTATAGAGTATTATTGCACGATCAACAGCAAATACATCCCTTGTAACTTATTTTCCAATAAACTCCAGAAACTGACTGAGATACTATGCAGTAGTGCCTCATGAACTATATGAACTCTGACAGCGTCCGCCAAACATTTTCCTGAGTGTGAAAACGAATTGTAAGCAGATATACACTATGCTTAGTGACTCAGATGTGTATATACCATGTGTTTTTTTCTTAAATTCCTTTTCTTCTGAGTTTTCGAGCTCTCGACTTAGAATTCTGACTGGTAAAGGCAACATGATATCTTTTAATGTTCGAAGAGCACTGCATTTAATAGGAAGTTTTGACATCAGTCTAACTTCAAGATGATCCTTTGAAGAATCATTGCATGTGTAACATATAGGTAACCTGTTGACGTTATAAGCATAGCTTTTGTCTTATCATCCTCTGGTATGTTGACTTCATGATTCTTGATCTAGCATAGATTATAGAATGCCGAAAAGGAGCATAAGATGGTGTGGTAACTGATGATGGTTAAAACTCACAACTTTTGACAGAGTAACCCGTTACATAAATCACATAGAAATTCACAATGGAGATGAGAGAAAAAAATCCAGAATGGCAGAGGACACAAGACTCAAAGCTCAAGTTCACAATTTTTACACACCAAACCATGTATTTCTTAAATCAGGGGGAAGAGGAAAAACTCATATATCAGGTCAACACAAGATCTTTAATGGCGTCGGGAAAGAGCAAAAGCCGATAGGAGAATGAGGAGGACAACGGCAATGAAAGATCCAATCAAAGACCCTGAGATGCGCTCGCAGAAAGAGTTGAATTGTTGACAAATAGAAAACCAGTTTGTGTTATTGTTCCCATTGTGAGCCAAGTAGACAATAGCTGCTGCTGAGGATGCTCCAGCAGTTACAAGACCCAACATAGCCTAACACATGAGGTCAGAAATCAATTGTAAGCAGTAACATCAGCTAACTTTTTTCTTTCTTTATATTAATCTACATGATTTAATCTGGTTTATCGGCGTAAATGCTCATTTCTGTTCAGTTTTTTTTTTTGTTACAGTGTTGGTTTAAATGCTAATCTAAAGCTAACGAGAAGGTGCATGCTATGAAACAGGAAAAAGTTTGGGTTTGCTGATAGCTT
Source organism: Erysimum cheiri (assembly GCA_900406345.1). Lineage (NCBI taxonomy): Eukaryota > Viridiplantae > Streptophyta > Magnoliopsida > Brassicales > Brassicaceae > Erysimum > Erysimum cheiri. The sequence goes on along the minus strand of OVAQ01002449.1, from coordinate 8,263 downwards.
ACCACATCAAGGACGATGAGAAGAATTCCACTATTCTGAGATCTTTCTCTTGACAATGTGTACAAAGGTAATATTGCTTTGAACATGAGAATGGGACTCGGAGAAATATATTTTAAAGTAACATTTGATTGGGTCCAAAACCGAAATCTGGTGATTACACCGATATGCAGAGAATTACTTAGCCAAGTAAATCTTTACTCAATTAATTACTTAATTTTCAAATAATAGAGATATGGGCTGGATCCAGTCGGATTAATATATGGATCCGACTATCTTGGATATTCGACTTTCCGATATTTATGAAAAAATTTAGTAGATATCCCGGATTTGATATTTTTTTATAAATATTATTATAATATAAATAATTTTAGATATCTTGTTTAAGTTTTTTTTTTATATTATTTGGATTCGTATATGTAATTTTACTATTCAAATCCGACTCATCCGAACATACAGTTTTCTAGATCATATCAGATTTCAGATCCCAATATACAGTTTTCACTTTTTTTTTTTTTGTTTGGCAACATTTATCCTCTAAATCATTTCTTTTTTTTTTTGTTACCATTAATCCACTAATCTACTAATACTATTGCTATTTTGATGACATAGTTTTGATGTATTTAGGGTCCGAATGGTGACTGCGTTTTGCGGTGCGGGAGAAGTGCGGTGCGGTTCAAATAGTAACGAAAATATATAGATATATATGTATATGCAGAGATTTTGACACTGTTATAACACTGTTGCGGTGCGGTTTTGGGTGCGGTCCATGTTACCATTCACAGCCTTAGTGGGCCGATAAAAAATAGCAAACATCTGAGCCCGCCCATATGTTGACTTGATTTTGTAATTGGGCTGCATAGCCTATAAAGATTATGAAAACTTCATTATTTTGCTATTATTTATATATATTGAATGAAATGAGAGCTTGTCGGAACTCGAAAGAATGGAATATATGAATATTCTGTTGAAGAAGACTTGTTCCTGAAATCTCTCTGAAATTTCTTCACCGTGTCCTTTCTTCTCCTCCTCGGAATCGATTGTCGTCGTCTCAATTTCTCCGCGATTTCTCTTTCCTTTCGAGCTCGATAAGAATAAAAAAAATCTAATTTCGGAGAGTTTTTTTGATTTCATAGCGATGGGTCAAGCTTTTCGTAAGCTGTTCGATACTTTCTTCGGCAATCAAGAAATGAGGGTATTCTCATCATCTCTCGAGATTCCCTTTTTTTTTTTTTTTGTGCATTTAGCTGTGGCATTTCTTGGGTTTTCCTGACGGGATCTAATGCTTATCTATCGTTGATCTATGTTTTTTTTTTTTAGTCATAGCTTATATCTCCCATGTCTGATCTTGATGATGTCTTTGGAATTTAGGGTTTGGAATAAGATTTGTGTTATAGACCCATTAATACTTTTTGATGAGATCCATTAATGCCAAATTGATGGTTGATTCTTGTCATATAGAGTATTTGTATGGCATATGATGAACAGAATTGAAGAAATGTTTTTTTTATAATCTTTTCGATTTTGTGATGATGTAAGGTCGTTATGCTGGGGCTGGATGCTGCTGGCAAAACAACTATTCTTTACAAGCTTCATATTGGAGAAGTTTTGTCAACTGTTCCCACCATTGGTAAGCTGTGTGCTTTTTTGTTTTCGTCCATATTCTTAATAACTTTTCAGAATCTGTGGTTATCCTTGCTCTCATTGGATAATTAGTGGGATTCATTCCTTGTTTTGGAATTAAGATTTTGATTGATCTTTGGTGTGTTATCGGTTCTTGTGGAAGTATACTTTTTGATGGTCATTGATTTGTCATTTTCCCTTTGGTTGCTTGGATTATGTTTGCTGACAATTTAAACTATGTTACGCAGGATTTAACGTTGAGAAAGTTCAGTACAAGAATGTGATGTTCACAGTTTGGGATGTTGGTGGCCAAGAGAAACTTAGACCTCTTTGGAGGCATTACTTCAATAATACTGATGGACTTGTACGTGTATAGTTTTTTGGCTTTGTGCTTTCAGTCAGATACTTAACTTTCAGGGATCCCATCTCCATGTTGGCATATTTTATCCTATATCTGGTTATGATGTTGCAGTATCATGGCTTGTTTGTTCAATCTTGAGATTTTCGTCCATCTCTATTGACTGTGGTATAAGTTTACTCTATAATGCTCTTGCAGATATACGTGGTGGATTCCTTAGATCGAGAGAGGATCGGGAAAGCAAAGCAAGAATTTCAAGTATACCTTAGAATTTGCAAAATACTTTCTTAAACTCTCTGGATAATGCCTTAACCTGCTTTCTGATTTCCTCAGGAGATCATAAAAGACCCATTCATGCTAAACAGTATCATCCTGGTGTTTGCAAACAAACAGGACATGGTAATTTGAGATTTTCTATTTGTTTTTGCTTGTTTCTTGTCTGTGCTTATTATTCCTCATCACTTCTTTTTTAACTGATGTTGGATATTAGAGAGGAGCCATGTCACCGAGAGAAGTATGCGAAGGGTTAGGCTTATTTGATCTCAAGAACAGAAAATGGCATATACAAGGAACTTGTGCTCTCCGTGGAGACGGGCTCTATGAAGGCTTGGACTGGTTATCATCGACGCTTAAGGATGTCAAAGCCGCTGGATTCACATCGGTTGTTGGCCCCTCCTTTTGACTCTTCCAGGTATAAAGAGAGCTGAGAACACAGTAAGCTTGTCAGTAGAATAACTCACAGTCCCATTACCTTGATCTTGTAAATGTCTTTTTTCCTTGCAGGTATTAATACTTTGCTCCATGGCCAAAGTCTTCTTCTTGGCATTAAAAAGTATACACGAATCCAGAATCTCCATAGACTTTTGTTCAGGAAAGAAAATTATCTTCTCATGGTGGCAATATTAGACTCAGTAAAGCTACTTCTGAATTTGGATCATGCTACCATGAAAGCTTCATTTTGTATGTATATTCTGCTGATGAAAATTTGTATCATCTGAAAACTTTCCCTTTGTGGTCATCTTTGTCCAGTTGAAATTTTGGTAGATAAATGTATCCCTTCGAAATCATGATTTGTTTTGTTTTTTGATAACAAATAAAAAGTTTTCCTCATTTTTTTTGTTCTCATAATAATTGGCTTTTTGGTGGATCCATAATAAGTAAAGCAAACACAAGTTAATAGTTGTGTTGACCCCAAAAATCCTCGTCGGAAACATTATGCTGTAAACTATCTCAAGATTTAAATTCAAGGGTGACCAAACTCTCACTAACAACTGGATTACTGTAAATTGTAAAGCCCTTCTGAACCTCATGTACAAATACATTTTCACTCTTTTTTACTTCAACCAAAAAATACACCAAAACACGAATCTTCTCAGACTAATATAGTTCAAGAAAGTCTCTTCTCGTAGAACAGGCATTATATTCGAGATCAGTATTCAAAGCTGATCATGTTCAAACTCTGACTCTCTAGGCACACGTTCAAGGCAAACGCGAATCTCCCTCCTCTGCAGCCATTGAATCCGATGATGGTTGTGCAACAGCTAGAGAACAAAGTTGATAACTGACGATAAATAAACCAAAAACATGCCCAGAAAATGATAAAAGGAATAGAAGAAAGTAACAACAAAAACAGAAACTTAACTGTTTTCGCTTGGCGTCTCACTCTCACTCGTGGTTGTCATTGTCTCTGTTGGTTCATCGGTTGTTTCCATGTCAATAGTCATTGCATCATCAACATCTGCTTCTTCTACCTCTGTCATTATCTCATCCTTATCGCCTGCCATTGCTTCAATTCCATTTGGTGTCCAGTTTGTTGCAGCCGTTTTGGTGTCTACAGTTGTTGCATTTGGATCCTCAGTGGTTTGTGATTGTGGGTCCGTACTGATGGCTAGCATAGAAGTAACCAACAGATTCTGCAAATTTTCCACAAAATCAATGAAGAAATCTGTATATCAAGTATCCAATCACAAAGGTAAGAATTTCAAATCCGTACCTTTTCTAATGCAAGAGCGAGTTTCGAGAGCTTTGGGTAGATGCTCCTTGCAGCCAAAAGGATCTGCCGAACACAAATCAATCAGAAAAGCTTTGTGGTTATGATGTCAACCGAAATTCAGAAGCTTGACTCTATAACAATATAAGAGTGCAGTTTCTATCAGACACTTGAATGGCATGCCAGTATGACAACTACAACTTCCCCAAGAGTTACAAATGGCTAATTTATGTCTCCTGGACTTGTAAGACGAGTAGAAACTTTTAAAACATGGAAACTACTGACGAATCATAAATTCCATGAAATAAGTTTGTTGAGGAATCCATGAGGATGGAGAACAGAGTGAAAATATGGAATCAAACGATCATTGCCCTTTTACACTACCACGCAAGTGAATGTTTTCAATAAAATCATGCAGAGCTAAAGAACATGATGTATCAGACACTGAAGTAAATAATGACCAGCAAACACATCTACTTACCTCGCAGAGCCTTTGCAGTGTAAATGGAGGGCCTTCATCAAAACTGAGAAGGACTGCAAAACAAGACAAGAAGAAAAGAGTCTCTGGGTAAAAAAAAACTCAGTTGTAAAAGCATAAATAAAACAAGAAAGGTCAGAAATAACTTAGAGCCCCCGTCACAGTTCTCAGATATTTTCTGTAGCAACTTTGAGAAAAGGAGGATGGGTGAAGTTATAGCTAGTCTATTAGTAAATACATAGATAAGTATTGACGAGCTAATAAACCCTTGATTAAGGCCTTATGCCAAGCCTCTTATCACAGTTTCAAACTCTCATCTACGTTATCTTTTTGCAATCAAAGTAACAAAATTAACAAATGAGTAGATATAGACCTTCATCCAATCGACTAACCAGCTCTGAGTATGTCTCTCCTAGGGCTTCCTTTTGTTGTTCATCTGTCATTTTGGCCTCAGGATATTCCGATAGAACCTTTACAACGCACCACATAGATAGTTAAATAGAGAAACAAGCACGATGGATGTGGAATGATAATATATTCTAAGCACACTGCTTGTATACTTGCACATACCTTCTTCAACCAACATGATAGTGTTCCCTTTAGTTTCTCCCAGTCCTGCCTGTAGTATTACAAAGTAAAAAAGTGCTCAACCAGATGTAGCAATACAGAGACGAGACCTAAAACATAGAATTGTTAAGAAAGAAAGCCACTCAACAATTCATTGAACGTTACAGAACAATACAAACATCGGTAAGGATAGATAGGATGCCAGTTTAAGTGCATAACCAACATTGCCTAGCGATTCAAAAGTGGTATTACCAGAACTTCCCGGTAGATGCTACTGCTTCTAATGTGCTCTTTACTTCTTCCTCAGAAATATCTGCTTTCTGCTCAGCTCCACTGCAAAAGAAAGATCGATCTATTTTAAAACAGAGATGAGGTACTATGAAATGTGACACTTGACACCTGAACAAATTGAATCATGAAAGAAATGAAACTAATGGCCAGAACTCGTGACCTCATCTTGCAACCAACCAGCCTATGCAAAACTAAATATTAACCTGAGTGTTCTTGCATTATCCTCCTAAACATATAAGGTCATGATATCATGCGACCGACATACAAAACTTAATCAGATCTAAACTCGTAAGCAAAAGTTCTGAAAACTGGAGCAGAACTAGATCCCGAACCGTAAAGGTGACTCATCGATTCGAAATTCAGATATCCGAGAAACCAAACATTTTGCACACTAGACCTCAAGAACATTATATGAACTAGCAACGATAACTTGTAAAAATTGGTGAGAGAATTCGAGCGCACAAGCAAGCAAGAGTGATGGAATCAAAAGGTTTCGAGTAAACGACTAAAGAAAAGGAAAGCAAACATACGACTGCTCGAGCACTTCGGGAATGACGGCATGATCCTGGAGGTGAACGCCGTCATTGGGAGGAGCGACGGAGGAAATCTCGTGAGTTTCATGTTCCGATGAAGGTGGATTCTCCATTTTGGCTTCAGAGTAATCTCCTGATTTCTTCGAATAAACCCTAAAATCCTGCATTCACAATTCGCCGGATAAAGTTCGATAAAGAGGATTTTTGCTATTACCCGACCCGAATCAGACCCGATTTGACCCGATTCTTTGTAATGCTCAATTTATATGCGAAAAACGTGAAGACGAAAAGGTGATTAAAAAATTAATTTGGATTAGGGACTTAGGGTTTGGAAACTGTTATTCTTGGCCTGGGTTTAACTTAAAGTATAGTAAATATTTTTTCTTTTGGTCTGGTAGTTGTAAAAACATGGGTTTTTTTGTTCTTTTATCAATAAACCAAAGTTGTAGGAAATATAAAGATTTCAAAATATAATCTTTGTTATTTTTTTTAACAAAACTTGAAAGTATTTTCTTCATTTTGTCTTAACATCGGTTCAGTCCAGTAGCTGAGCAAAAAAAGAAAGACCCATGCTTTCTCTAACTTTAAAACTAATTTTTAGTCTTTGATCTTTATTTGTTGATAGAGACATTTTATTGTCTATCACTGTGCTTGTCATCGCCGCCTCATGCATGTTCTCTTTTGTTATAGGTTGGTAGGTTATTATTCCCTATATATCACATCTCTCTCTTTTATATAGGGAATGTTACGAGAAATGCCATATTTGATTAACTTCTTTCCCCTAATGCCATGTTGTTTGTTTCCTTTCCCCCATTGCCATTTCGTTGCTTTTGGTATGTATTTGCTTTTGGTATGTAGTACAAAGACGTTATTGCCCCTGTCTCACAAAGAGAAAACAAGTGACTCTATAGTACTAGCTGATGGGACATGACAAGTTTTGGCAGAGGGATTTTGTAAAGTTTAATTGTTTCGTCTGTGGCAGAGCATTTATGATGGACATATATCGAGGAAATGGGATAAAAATGGGACTTCTTTGTAAAACCCAGAAAAATCCGCAGAAAAAAAAAAAAGCTTTGAGGAAGATGAGGTTGGGACACAAATCTAAGGGTAACGTACAGAAGTGTAGAAGAGTTAAGAAGAAGATATTGTAAGAGGTACAGTTTCGTTACATTAAATGATGAGATTTAGGTGTTTTCTCCTGCAATAAATACGGTGATTGATACAAAGTTAGAAGAAATATGGAATTTGATGTTGATTTTGATAAATTTTGGCAGGGACATAGAAGAAAGATGGAGTTTGTCCTTAGAGGACATTATATAAAGTCTACAGATGACGTAAATTATTAACCGAATTTGGTAATGATGTCTACATGAGTCTGTGGACATTGGTAGACATTATAGATATTATATACTCATATGTTCACTCATATGTCCATAGAATATGAGTATGATGTCATAATTATGAAGACATTAGGTAGACGATGCTTGTAGGAATATTGTCGTATTGTCTATGGAGGACAAAATGACACTGAGTGGACAATAA
>OVAQ01002448.1:0-12696 GCA_900406345.1 Erysimum cheiri | reverse complement strand
TGAAGAAGAATCTGGAACTTTCATTACAATGCTCTGTAGAAGACAAAACAGAACAAAACTGTAGTTTGAAATTTGGACAGACACAATAAGCAATTTGAGTTTTTGAACTTGAAGCGGCGCATTATTTTATTTTCCGCGAAAAAAGGTAAAATACTAAATTACTTTATTTTTCCTTTTTAATTAATAAATAAACCTTTTATTTTTTGGTAAAAGGTATGGAAATTTTGCAAGCAAAGTTAAGAAGAAAACATCAAAGGAGAGAGAATAATGCATGAGGAAATAGAAAAAATTTATTTTTCTTACGTTTTTTAATTTCCAATTTCCAAATAAAAAAGTAATACTATTTCTTCGAATTTTTAATAAAAATAGTACTAATTAAGAATTTTATATTAAAAAGAACTACTAATTAAGAGGCCGATCGAACGTTACCAAATGAACCGACAAATCCCTATAAATTAAGCTACAAAGTAGCTTAGAACAAAAGTGAAGATTCTATAAACCATTTTTTTTTGGTTCACTCTATAAACCATTTTTGGTAATTAAGTGATCCACAGGTACGTACATATAATGGATGAGAGATTGGACAATATCTTGTTATAAGAAAAATGTTAGACAAGATCNAGCAAGCAAAACGGCCAAAATTAAACTGAAAAAAAAAAAAAAAAAAAGAGCTAAAGTAAATGTAAAAAAATAAAGTTTTGACAAACCAAGATTAACTCATTCTGAAATTTTTATAGATATCAAAACAAATGTTGGTTAAAATTCTAAATTATTAGCAAATCTATGTAGAAAGCGAAAAGCCAAAACCCTTAGCCAAGAATGGAAGTCTGAAACCAAGAGATACACTAAGAAATAGAAAATAATTCAATGAAAGAATGAAACATAAAAAAGAAAACAATAAAATGCAGAATTTTAAGAGAATAAGAAAATCAGAATTTACCATGAAAGAAGGGAAACCAAGGGCATCTGAAACTCAATATATTCTGTTGGATGAAGTGAGAGAATGGTAAATGTTGGAGAGTGCAGATTATCACTTAAGGTACGATAAACAATCGCTTTCTTACCAAAATATTTATAAGACCATCCAGAGTCTACCTTTGTTTTTTTTTAATGATGATCAAAACGGTAAAGATAGAATAAATTGAAAAGAAAATATTTTTTATAAAGATATGTGAATTTGTTTTATTTTATTTTTTTTTGTTTTCAGAGGAGACTTGACAAGGGTTTTGGGAAATAATGGTAATGTATAGGGTGTGATCATATTTTTATTTCTATTTTATTTATGTGATTTTGTTAGCCATCTATTATCGTCCGCAACTGCAAAAACTTGTGGGAATTAACTTTTGAAATTCAGCAACTTCGAGCGGTTTAAAACGATCTGTAGCGATTTAAAACAATTTAAAGCGATTTATGTGATTGGTTGTATGCTACTAACCGTAACCGTTCGCAAACGTAGTATTTTAGGATGGTAACGGAAAAACCAATCAACCCTTTACTTAGATTTAACTAGTAAAACCAATCTCACGTTCGTTAGAAAGCATTAAGATTTGCTACTAGAAAACTCCAAACACCAAGCGTATATTACATGCATTAGATCTATGAATATAATATGTTTTGGTAATGATAGGCAACGGGTAACCTTGTAGATCCACCAATCTCCAAATAAGTATAAATTACGAGTATAACATAGCTACCAAACTGTAATCATTATAGAGTAACTAAGGAACTTTTCTTCTAGAATAAGTCACATTAATATGTACAAAACAATCATTTGATTGTCATTAGTTGTTGTTACGTGGTACAAATAATACAGAAGCATACTTTACTAGCAAATCAAGGCATAATTATTATAACCAGTTTGTTTGTTTATGAATCAATTAGCTTCTATCTCTTCATATTTTTTTTCTTTATTTTAATATGCGAGTTTCTTACTTGTAGACTCCAATGGAAGTGCTCTAAACTGCCAATTAGTTAATTTTTCTTGAAAATTTAGCTAATGGAAGAATATTAAATTAAATAACCATGTATTTGCGTAATACAATTTTTATAAAATCTAGAATACTGAAAACTATCTAAATGATTAATGTAGTTAACTCACATTAGTGTAAATACATGGTTTTTTAATGTAAACTATATCTTAAAACCAAACCTTATACCTTAGTGTATAATATAAGGTAAATACATGGTTATTTAATATTCAAATCCAACCAAATCATTAATGTAGTTAACTCACAATACTAATTATTCTTTTAATCTAGAATTTTGGACCAAGGTCTATGTATTAGGATATATGTCAATCTTATGTTGTATATTCTCTTAGATACGTTGTTATCTATTAGGCAAGTCCTTCTGTATAAATACATGTAACGATCCTCATTGTAATACAGGTCGATATTCTACATTAACCTATTTCATGGTATCAGAGCAAGGTTGTTTAACCTAATTTTCTTTTTTTTTCTTCTTCTCACAAAAGCCACCGCTGCCGCCGTCAAGTTGATCGCCGCCGCCGCCGCATACAAAGATGTCTCAAGATTCCGCTGCTACCTCTGGTGCTCTTACCAACGTCACCGCTGTTGCATCCAAAACGTATTATCTTCACCCCTCGGACAATCCTGGTGCTCTTATCTCTTCTGTGGTGTTAAAGGAAGACAACTATGCAGAGTGGGCAACTGAGATGCAAAACTCCCTTCTAGCAAAACACAAACTCGGTTTTATTGATGGTTCTGTCGCAAAACCAACCGGCGAACCAGATCTAAGCAATTGGCGTGCTGCGAACTCTATGATCGTCGGCTGGATTCGAACGGCAATTGATCCCAAGATTCGTTCTACTGTATCTTTCATCGCCGAGGCATCAACTCTGTGGGAGAGTCTTCGTTCTCGTTTTTCCGTCGGCAACGGGGTTCGGAAACAAGTTCTCAAAGATGAAATCGCTGAGTGTAAGCAAAACGGCCAATTTGTGTTGGAGTATTACGGTCGTTTGTCAAAGCTGTGGGAGGAACTGCAAAACTACAAGACAGGTCGGGAGTGTACGTGTGCCGCCGCTCCAGATATTGCTAAGGAACGTGAAGACGACAAAGTTCACCAATTTCTTTTTGGTCTTAATCTCCCACGTTTCAGCAACATACGCTCTACTGTTACAGGTGAAGACCCGAAGCCTACTCTTGCTCAAGTGTACTCTCGTGTTGTTCGAGAAGAGCAGAATCTCAATGTCGCAATATCCAAAGAAACAACAAAAGCAGAGGCAGTTGGGTTCACGGTGAAAACAGAGGTTCCGACACAAGCAGCTGCCGTCTCTGGTCCACGTTTCCGAGATCGCTCAACCCTCTCCTGCACTCATTGCCGTCGCCAAGGACATGTGGTCTCTGAATGCTTCCAACTTCATGGCTTCCCGGATTGGTTTCATGAACAAAAAGGTGGGAATCGTTTCAACTCCAACCAAACCAATCGCTCCATCATACGAGGTGGTCGTCCTGCGAGAGGTCGTGGTCGTGGTCGTGCTAACAACGCACGAGTGAAAGCATCATCTGACGGAGGCACCGATCAGATTGCACATCTAATCAGTCTCCTTGAATCTCAACGCTCCAACACCTCTTCTGAAAAATTGTCTGGTAAAACTCATTTGACTGATGTTGTTTTAGATACTGGAGCTTCTCACCACATGACTGGCGATTTGTCTCTTTTGATCGATGCTATTGACATTGTTCCATCACCAGTAACCAAACCAGATGGGAAACCGTCTAGAGCAATCAAGTGTGGCTCATTACCTTTGAGCTCCGCTTACTTGCTCACTAACGTGCTATATGTCCCTGATTTCAATTGCACTCTCATCTCCGTCTCTAAGCTTCTCAAGCAAACGGGCTCCATTGGTATCTTTACTGATACATTATGTTTCTTGCAGGACCGTTTTACGAGGACTTTGATTAGAGCAGGTGAAGAGCGTGAGGGAGTGTACTATTTTACAGGAGTGTTGGCAGCTCGTTCTCACAAGGCGTCAGCAACTGGTTTGTCTTCTGGCGAGTTGTGGCATCGTAGACTAAGTCATCCTTCCAACGATGTTTTAGTTTCTTTATCAGAATGTGTTCAGTCTCCAAGCAGTCTTGGTGATCTAAAAAATTGTGAAACTTGTTTTCGTTCTAAACAAACGAGAGATGTTTTTCCAGATAGTAGTAATAAAGCTTCATATTGTTTTTCTCTTGTTCACTGCGACGTATGGGGTCCATATCGCACTCCTTCTACAAATGGTGCTACTTATTTTCTTACACTAGTTGATGATCATTCTCGTGCTGTCTGGACCTATCTCATGACTTCAAAATCCGAGGTTCCTCAATTGATTCGTAATTTTTGTGCCATGTCTCAACGACAATTTGGAAAGCCAGTCAAGTCGTTTCGAACAGATAATGGCACCGAGTTCATGTGCCTTACTTCTTATTTTCAAGAAGAAGGCATCTTACATCAAACTTCTTGTGTTGACACTCCGCAACAAAATGGACGTGTCGAACGTAAACACCGACATATTCTTAATGTTGCTCGTCCTTGTCTCTTCCAAAGCAACATGCCGATCAAGTTTTGGGGAGAAAGTGTTCTCACTGCCACACATATGATCAATCGCACTCCATCATCTGTTTTGAAGAACAAGACTCCGTATGAAGTTTTGTTTGGTCAACGCCCGTCTTATGATATGATTAGAACCTTTGGTTGTTTGTGTTTTGCCCATTATCGTTCGCGAGATAAAGACAAGTTTGGACCTCGTAGTCGAAAGTGTGTTTTTGTTGGCTATCCCTATGGGAAGAAAGGATGGCGTTTGTATGATCTTGAGACCGGCAAATTCTTTGTCAGTCGTGATGTCCGATTTCAAGAAGCTGTCTTTCCTCACTTGACTCTGTCGTCAAGCAGAGCCAAGCAGTGTGTCGATCGACAACCCCCATCTCTGTCGATCGACACACCACAACAACAGCCTGTTGTCGTCGATGATGATTGGGTTCCTCTTGTCATACCACCGCCCTCAGCTACTGTTTCGACGCCCCTATCACTAGATGAGGTGCCTCCTACACCGACACCCGTAACTTCACATGTTCTGGAACCTCTTGATTTCCCTGATCAGATTGCTGAGACACCTCAATCTCCACTTGCTTCCTCTACGTCTCCTGCAACGGACGAGTCTCCCTCGACTCCTTGTTTACCTGAGTTGTTGGGAAAAGGCCATCGGCAAAAGTTTCCCTCGGTTTTGCTTAAAGAATATGTTGTTCCTCCTGTACACTCTTCCTCTCACGCTCTCGCACCTGACTCCTTAGAATCAATGCCCTCGTCTACGGTCTCGGGTACGGTTATTTTTCCCATTACTAATTTTCTGTCTCATGCGGGTTTTTCCGCTAATCATATCGCTTTCATTGCTGCGATTTTAGACAGCAACGAACCTAAGCATTTCAAGGATGCTGTAAAGATCAAAGAATGGTGTGATGCAATGAGGAAAGAAATTGATGCTTTAGAAGCTAATCACACTTGGGATATCACCGATCTGCCACCAGGAAAGAAAGCTATTAATAGTAAATGGATTTACAAGTTGAAGTTTTGTGCGGATGGTTCTCTCGAACGACATAAGCCTCGCCTTGTTGCCATGGGTAATCATCAAAAAGAAGGTGTGGATTTTAAAGAAACTTTTGCTCCAGTTGCAAAGATGACTACAGTACGCTCTCTTCTTGGTGTTGCAACTGCAAAAGAATGGGAAGTACACCAAATGGACGTTCACAATGCATTTCTCCATGGTGATCTTGAAGAAGAAGTATACATGAAACTTCCGCCAGGTTTCAAGTCGTCCGATCCAACCAAAGTGTGTCGACTCCGCAAGTATTTGTATGGGCTTAAACAAGCACCACGTTGTTGGTTTTCCAAGCTTTCCACTGCCCTACGCGACTTCGGATTTAAACAAAACTATCAAGACTACTCTCTGTTCACATTGAATCGCGGCACAACAATCATTCACATCTTGGTGTATGTTGATGATTTTGTCATTGCAGGAAATAATTTAAATGCTATTAACACGTTTAAGGAACAGCTAAGTCGCTGTTTCCACATGAAAGACCTTGGCAAGTTGAAATACTTCCTTGGAATTGAAGTTTCCCGTGGCCAAGATGGGTTTTGTTTGTCTCAGAGGAAATATACGCTGAACATTATTCACGAAGCTGGGATGTTCAACACCAAACCAGTCTCCACTCCAATGGAATTGAATCATAAACTCGGCTCCATTGACAGTCCCGTGTATCACGATCCGGAGCAGTATCGTTGCTTAGTTGGCCGTTTCATATATCTGACCATCACACGCCCGGATTTGAGTTACCCTGTCCACATTCTCTCTCAGTTCATGTCCAATCCGCTTGTAGCTCATTGGGAGGCAGCTCTTTGTCTTGTTCGCTATCTCAAAGGCTCTCCTGCTCAAGGCATTCTTCTACGATCCGACAGTCCTTTGACTCTCACAGCTTATTGTGATTCGGATCTTTCTGCGTGTCCGCGCACTCGCCGATCACTTTCTGCCTATGTTATTTACTTGGGCGATTCACCAATCTCCTGGAAAACAAAGAAACAAGACACGGTTTCGAGCTCTTCCGCAGAAGCTGAGTATCGGGCCATGGCTTATACTCTCAAAGAACTGAAATGGTTGAAAGGTCTAATGGAAGACCTAGGTGTCCCACATTCTACTCCGATTCCGCTACATTGCGACAGTCAGGCTGCTATACACATCGCCGCAAATCCACATTAGCAAGTTAAATATTGAAGATATATAATATCAAGATATGAGGTAGTTTACTTTTNAAAAAAAAAGGGGGTTTTTTTTTTTTTTTTTTTTTTTTTTTGATGATGATACCAAAGATTAATATATTTTGTGTATGTTGATATATTGATCTCGCATAAAAAAAAGAATAAACTTTAAGAAAAAGAAGTATTATAATTTTTCATTATTTACTTTTTTTTATGACGATAACATCAAAATATTAAGTCATTATTTACCTTTTCTCTTTTGACTATAGCTAAATATATTTTCAGAAAATAAGATAATACTAATATCTTGAAGTGTATATTTAACATATTGATTTCACATTAAAAAAAAAGTAAATGTTTTTAAATATTAACATAAATAATAATAAATAAACGGCATTATGAATATTAGTTATTATGATAATAATTTGTATCTAAAATATGTAAATCTTTTTTTTTTTCACTTCCAAATCATAATTAACCCTAGTTTATTTTACTTCTTTTTATTTTTCCGGTTATAATTAGTAATTCTTTTTTTTTTTTTTGTTGGTAAGGATTAGTAATTCTTTTAAACACAGACTTTTTATTATACATTAGCTATTTAATAATTTGTTTGTATGATTGTAGGTTGGTTTCAATGGATCTGAGGGTAAAGTCCTGACTTTTACATGTATTAATATATTATAGTTCAAATACTGTATTTGAAATATTAACTTAAAATTACTAGATTTCTCTAACCGAAACATTAATAAAACGTTTATAGGGATTGTAGTTGTAGTCGAGACTTGGATGAACAGAGAAATAGAAAACACTTGAAGTAATATTGAAAAAAAGAACACTTAAAAAATCGAATGGTCAAACCCCAGTTACGAGCTAGCCCATCCGAACAGAAAAAGAAATAACCAAACAATAAAAAGACTAAAGTGGTCAATGCTCGAACGAACGTGGACCTAGTTCTTGTTTAGATGGCTCCACGGCCAAGATAATGGGCTGACTCCTTCTGGAGGTAGTAGTAAAAGGGTTGAATCCTTATACTGGATGTTGTAACTCGTCAGAGTGCGATTATCCTCAAGTTGCTTGCCAGCGAAGTAAAGTCTCTCATGGTCTAGAGGGATCTCTTCTTTTTCTTGAAGCTTAGCTTTAACAATCTCAATGGTGTCTGAACTCTCAACATCTAGAGTAATGGTCTTTCCACAGAGAATTCTCACAAATATTTGCGTGCGATATGGAAGACGAAGGACAAGATGAAGGGTTGAATCCTTCTTGATGTTGTAATCCGCAAGAGTATAACGATCCTCAAGTTGATTGCTAGCAAAGATAACTCTCTGTTTGTTTGGAGGGAACCCTTCCTTGTCTTGAACCTTAGCTTTAACACTCTTAATGGTGTCTGAAGACTCAACATCTAGAGTAATGATTTTTCCAGTGAGAAATTTCACAAATATTTGCATGCGACGTGGATAACGAAAGAGAAGGTGAAGGGTTGAATCCTTCCCGATGTTGTAATCCGCAAGAGTATGACCATCCTGATCAAGAGGATAGCCATTCTTGATAAGTCTGAACGGTTGTTCTGGAGGGATCCCTTCCTTGTCTTGAACCTTAGCTTTAACACTCTTAATGGTGTCTGAAGACTCAACATCTAGAGTAATGGTTTCCCCAGTGAGAAATTTCACAAATATTTGCATGCGAGGGGGATCACGAAAGACAAGGTGAAGGGTTGAATCCTTCCCGATGTAGCAATCTGCAAGAGTATGACCATTCTGATCAAGTGGATAGCCAGAAAAGATAAGTCTGAACTGTTGGTCTGGAGGGATCCCTTCCTTGTCTTGAATCTTAGCTTTAACACTCTCAATGGTGTCTGAACTCTCAACATCTAGAGTAATGATTTTTCCACTGAGAAATTTCACAAATATTTGCATGCGACGGGGAAAAGGAACGAGAAGGTGAAGGATTGACTCCTTCTCAATGTTGTAATCCGCAAGAGTATGACCATCCTTAAGTCGACGGCCATCAAAGATAAGACTCTGTCGATCTTGAGGGATTCCTTCTTTAAGTTGGATCATGGCCTTGATGTTACCGATGGTTTCTGAGCTTTCGACCTCAAGGGTTATTGTCTTCCATGGAGGTATGCTCTTGGCAACAAAAGTGTTTACAAAGATTAGCGTCAACATCTGTAAGCAAAAAATATAAAAGAAAATAAAAATAAGAACTATATGTAAGTATCCCCAAAGCTTTTTATCTAAGAAACGATAAACCCTAGTTTCATGGAAAACTAGTCACGTGAACAATTTATAAGCGATAAGATAATTGTTAACAAAAGCTGAAGAGAAGAGATCAGAAAAACATATACCTTGAGACTTTTGTAGAGCGATTTATTGAGAGAGAGGAATAATGAAGTTGAATTATTAACGATAGGAAAAAAGGTCTGTTTATATAACAGTTGCAACGTCTTCAATTTGGAAAAGGAATTATCTAGTACAATTAAAATTTTAAAAAAAAAAAAAAGGAAAATTTTTTAAACGTGACATTATCAAAAGAACTAGAGAAGGATGTAAAATAATATAATTGATGCGTGGACTTTATAATGCTTATCAAATAGTATAATTAAAATAAAACAAAGAATGATCTAATACTATTATAATAATTCAACAATGTACTTAAAAAGAAAAAAAAAAAAAAAATTTTGATGTCAAAATAAAATAAAATCTGCCGTAGTAGTAACTAAATTATTATCCCTATTATTATGAATATCTTTAACATCGTTGTAGTAACTAACTTGTACTTTAACCGGTTCGGTCTCCGTGGTGTAGAAGGAATAATGAATCAATTAAAACCCTAGTTTCATTTGCAACAAGAAAGAGAGAATGGATCGAGTGATCGATGATGAGATTGTTTGAAAAAAAAAGAAAAAGAAGAGAGAGTGAAATTGATTTCTTCCGGTGAGGGAGCCTGAGTGAAAATTATATAGAGAGAGTGTGGAGTGGTCTGATTTGTAATTGAGTAGACTATATAGAAGTATTTCTGGTTTCAAATCGGTCTTCACCTTTGGAGTGTGCCGGAAGTAACGAGTTTAATGTAAAGGCTTGACCATGCTTAAACGTAAGAGCAAGCTGCCTTGCATTGTAAGGAGAAACATTATGCAGGCTTGCTCTTCACGGAAGACTAAATCAGTGGGAAATGAGTGACGAGGAGATTTTGGTAGAGAGACGATGTGAAGTAGTTGATCTAGAATGCGCTATAATTGTGAGAACCAGACTTGTGACACATACATGTTTACGTCAAGCACCTGTTTCAACACAATGATAATAAAGAAAAAAAGCAAAAGGTTCAAGAGAATCAGGGAAGTGAATTATCGTCTTCAATGTTACGGTTTTGTAGATCATCGAGCAAATGAACAATTAGTTGGATTGGTTAAGGTTATTACAAATCCTTGGGTTCTAAAATTTGTTCAATATGATTATGGACTGGAATTACATTTTCACTAATTACTCAATTAATTTTTCATGATACTCTTAATTGTTGTGCAATTTTATCTCCTATTATACATTTAAACATTTTCTCACTTGTGTCTCTCTCTCAATATTCTTTGATCATACCACTTCATATCCAAATGATAGTTGCAAGTACCAACGAAATAAATATATTCCATTTTATACAAAAAAGTTTCTTTAACCATACCACTTCATATCCAAATGAATATATTATTTATTCCTTAGCATTCTTTAAAAAGTTTAGGTCCTATCAGGCCCGTGACTTGCAGAAAGATACTCCTATCAGGCCCTCTCTGCCCCGTCAAACGAAAGGCACAAACAAGTACCGTTCAGACTCTTACGTCCCTAGCAGTCGGGCATCAAAGCATGCTGCTTCGGGTAAGACGAAACCCAAAAAACCTTAATATGTCGGGTTTCTTTTGGAATATTTGGGGCTTAAATATATCGGAAAAACATTCTGTGGTAAAGCGTTGGGTGAATAATGGTGGTTTTCAGTTTGGTTGTTTGCTTGAGACTAGAGTCAAGGAAGGCAAAGTAAGCGAAATCAGTACTAAGATTTTTAAAGATTGGTCGATCATAACAAACTACGAATTCAGTCGTTTGGGTCGTATTTGGGTTGTTTGGAGGGATAGTGCCAGGCTTACTCCTTTCTTTAAAAGCGGTCAAATGATCACATGCTCGGTGAAGTTGAAGGATCGAGACGAGGAGTTTTTCTGTTCTTTTATCTATGCATCAAATTTTGTAGAGGAAAGAAGAGAACTTTGGAGAGATTTGCAGGATCATTACAATTCTCCGATTGTCCGTCAAAAACCATGGATCTGTTTTGGTGATTACAATGAAATCTTAGAAGGTGAAGAGCATTCTGAGTATCACAAATCTCGTCAAATTTCTCCTGGAATGCGTGATTTTCAGGATATTGTTCGAATTTGCTCTCTTGAAGATATGACTTTCCATGGGCCATTATTTACTTGGTGCAATAAACGTGAAGACGGTTTAATCTCAAAGAAGCTGGACAAAGTTCTAAAAAATGATCAATGGGATCAAACATTTCCTCAATCCTACAGTGTTTTTGAAGCAGGAGGCTGCTCGGACCATCTTCGATGTCGTATTCATCTCGATAATGAGTTGCATCAACCAAAAAAGCCGTTTAAATTCGTAAACGCTGTCATAGAGCTGGAGGAGTTTCGGCCATTGGTGGAACAGTATTGGAGTGACACACAGCCAATCTTTCTCTCTACTTCATCACTCTTTAGATTCTCAAAGAAATTAAAGGGTTTGAAGCCGTTGATAAAGAATCTAGCAAAAGTCAAGATGGGAAACTTATCAAGGAAAACAGAGGAAGCGTATAAAGTGTTGTGTGAGAAACAAGAAGAAAACTTAAGAAATCCTACGCCACATCCTATGGAGGAAGAACATACGGCTTATATTACTTGGGATCATGTGTCGGGGCTAGAAGAGAATTTTCTGAAGCAGAGGTCTAAATTGCATTGGTTGAAAATAGGCGATCAAAATAATAAGATCTTTCACAGAGCTGCAACTGTAAGGAAAGCACAAAACACTATTAAGGAGATAAAGCATAGGGATGGTGTGGTGGTATGCACATATGAGGAGATTAAGGCAGAAGCTGTCGGTTTTTTCCAGGAGTTTCTTCAACATATTCCTGCAGACTTTGAAGGTGTGTCACAGGAGAAACTAGAGGCACTATTACCTAATAGATGTTCTGCAGCAGATCATGTTTCACTGACAAAAGAAGTTTCTGATGAGGAGATTAGAGCTTGATAGAGAGTAAAGTTTGTTACAGAGAATCAAATGAACTCTCGTTTTTCTTGTTATTCATCTCAATGTACGGTTACAAGTATTTATACTAAAACAATACATTTCGGTTTATACTGTACCGGTACAATTGAGTTTGTGGTTTGCTTAACCACTCTATTACCCCTCCTCAAGATGGCAAGTATATTGATTCAATTGCCATCTTGCCAATGAGAGACTTGAAATGACCTGGAAATAAGGCCTTTGTGAACACATCTGCCAACTGCTGATGAGTCTTGACATGAAGAGTTTTGATTAGGCCACTGACAACCCGATCTCTGACTATATGACAGTCCAGTTCAACGTGCTTCGTTCTTTCGTGAAAGACTGCATTGTTAGCAATATGAATTGCAGCAGTAGAATCACAAAAGAAAGCAACAGGCTTATCTTGAGGTGCCTGAAACTCAGCAAGCAAGTTCACTAACCAAGCCACTTCTCTGACAGCAAATTCCATTGCCCTGTATTCAGATTCAGCAGAGGAATGAGAAGCTACCTGCTGTTTCTTGGATTTCCAAGATATCAATGAATCTCCAAGAAACATACAGTAACCAGATGTTGATCTTCTTGAATCTCTATCACCTGTCCAGTCTGCATCTGTCAAAGCCTGAAGAGTAAGGTCTGAATTCGCTGAATAGAACAAACCATC
>OVAQ01002447.1:0-12703 GCA_900406345.1 Erysimum cheiri | reverse complement strand
AATATCTCGCCGATATTTCGCGGAACAATAGGTAATTGATACTAGTATATTACTACGTACTTTTAGCTCTAATCATTCCAATCAAATAATACTTCATCATTTGTATTAATTATTGTTTAATACTAGCTAGTACACACATAAAGGTGATGCGACGACAAAAATAAACGCCGTCGTCGTCCTTGTCTTTTTTATTATTTTAATCATTTCGAGAGAATATTAATACGTAAGGCGGTGGTTTGACCCGCTTTATAACTTGCGTTTTATAGAAACTACGACGCGACCCGAGCCTACGCTCTCTCCAAGCTCGCCAACGTCCTCCACACACTTGAGCTATCCCGCATTCTCCATGTACGTTTTCTGACTAATTTTGTGAAAACAAATCATTGATCTCCTCATTCAAAATAATAATAAATTGTACTAAAATGATTGCAGAAAATGGATGCTAATGTGACGGCCAATTGTGTTCATCCTGGAATCGTCAGAACCCGTCTCACCAGAGATCGAGAAGGCTTCGTCACAGATTTAGTGTTTTTCTTGACCTCCAAGCTATTGAAGTCTGTTCCTCAGGTAATCATCAATCCTGCATGTGTTTCTCTCTTCAATATTTATAACTTTTTTATATCCAATCTTAGAAAATATATTGCTTCTTGTAGGCAGCAGCTACGACATGTTATGTGGCAACAAGTCCGAGATTAAGAAACGTGTGTGGCAAGTACTTCTCAGACTGCAACGAAACTAGGACATCTAAATCCGGGTCGTGCAATCTTAAAGCTCAGAGACTTTGGACTGCTTCTGAGTTGTTGGTGTCTCCACCTTCCACTCCCAATGTTTCTCAAACCTTTTAACCCAACACGTAACCATCCTATATATATATATAGTTATACCTTGTAAATAGCTTTATAATATATACTATATAGATGAATGAGCCAAAACCAAAAGTTTGTTTGTGTGTGTGTTAGTTACTTGTGTATATAAGCAAGCCTCCCTATATTATATGTGGTTGTGGTTTGACATTGTTAATATATATATATAATAGTTGTAGGGTTTTGTAATCCTAGCTAGGTCCTTGTTATGTAATATACACATCAATCAAAAATATTAAAGAATTTCATAGTCTTGTCACTCTTATTAAAATTTGTTTATTTGTGTTGATGGATGAAATGAAATCTTATCCACAAGCCAAATTTGGTTCCTTTGGAAAAATATGGCAAATTTATATTTGTAAACCACTCTTCAAATGGATCTTCACGTTTGTAATAACTAATAAGTCTTCCATATATGTACCAATAAAGGGGCTTTTTAAGCCCATTAAATAAACATTTGGTCTTTGAAAGGCCCATAACGCTAAGCCCTAGAGTAGACCCTCCTCGGCTAAAACCTCGGCTGCCGCAAGTTGAATATCAGATCAAGCTCCGGCGGGACTGAAATGGCGAATGCCCAGAAAGTCTTCACTGTGGAAACCCTAAGGTCTGCAGCCAAGCAGTCTCTCCGCTGCCTCGTCGTCCCCGTCCGTCTCCGCCGCGCAATTAAGAAATATCTTCGCGAGGAAGATGATCCTCACATAAGGAAGAAAGTGCGTCAGTTATCCGAATCATTCCAAGGGATTAAGGACTCGAATCTCCAGCTACCTGAAACCACGGCCAAGAGTCTGGCAGACTCTATCAACTCGGTGGAGACCAAGCGGTGGAAGATACAGACCGTTTATGGAGATAGCGGGCTGCAATACAGAGACGGTGAGACTGCTGCTTACATTGCTTCTCGTATGCCCGCTGTTTTCTCCGTTTGCTATAGAGTCCTCATTGAGGTACTTTCTCTATTTCTATTTTAAAGGTTTAAGTCCTGAGCTCTTGGAAGATGGGAGTGTTGTGTAGAGAATTGAGCTTGCGATTGTATTCTTCTCATTATTTAAAGACTGGTTAACTTGTTGTATAGATTCGTCGAAGATTACCGGATTTTTCGCCTACAAGAGTGCTGGATTTTGGTGCTGGCACTGGTTCGGGTTTCTGGTGAGGAGATTAGATGTTTCCTAGTATTAGCTTTGCTACTTTTATTTTGTTCTTGATTTTTTGTAACTGCTTATAGGGCGGTTAAAGAGGTTTGGCCAAAGTCTGTGGAAAAAGTAAATATAGTGGAACCATCTCAATCAATGCAGCGTGCAGGACGTAACTTAATCCAGGGTAGTTCACTTTGATACTGTCTTACAGAGCATTCTTTNTGCTTATAGGGCGGTTAAAGAGGTTTGGCCAAAGTCTGTGGAGAAAGTAAATATAGTGGAACCATCTCAATCAATGCAGCGTGCAGGACGTAACTTAATCCAGGGTAAAATTCACTTTGATAGTGTCTTACAGAGCTTTTAGAACACTAACTGCATTGTTTGATTCTTATCTTACCATCCTTTTGAATATGTAAGGCCTCAAGGATTTGCCTCTCATCCATGGATATACTAGCCTGCTAGCTCTTAGTAAAGAGATCAAAAAGTCTGAGCGGAAACATGATCTTGTCATCGCTGTGGGTTATCTCTTTTATCAGTCGTATCAGCTGTGGCTCTTGTTTACTAGTTTGTTTTTTACTGAGTATATTTTCCAAATGTTTTCCGGTGGTGGTCAAGTCCTATGTGTTAGGGGAGATACCATCTCTGAAAGACAGGATTACTGTGGTTCGCCAACTCTGGGACCTTACAGATGATCTCTTGGTATGGTTTTGAGATTTATCATCTTATGACCTCTTTTATACTAGAACAAAAGCTTCTCCTCAATTATCATCTCTCTCTGTGCACTGTGCATTTTGATCTGCTGAATCCATTGAGCTTTNGACCTCTTTTATACTAGAACAAAAGCTTCTCCTCAATTATCAGCTCTCTCTGTGCACTGTGCATTTTGATCTGCTGAATCCATTGAGCATGAATTCCTTACTTAAATTTTGATTGGACAGGTTTTGGTTGAACCAGGAACGCCACACGGTGCTAATATTATATCTCAGATGCGGTCCCATATACTGTGGATGGAGAAGAGGGTACTTTTCCTTTGCTTACACATATATTCATGCTCAAATAATGATCTGTTTCTGTTCTCAGACACAATTTATTCCTCTTCTGCTTATTTGCAAAGTATTCTTTTTGTCTTAGAAACTGCGTAAACTGGAAAATAAAATGAAGAAAGATGGAGCTGGAAAGGACGTGCTCGATCTCAAATCTGGTGCGCATATTGTTGCTCCAGTAAGTGTCAATATCCTTCCTGAAAAAAACTCCAGTTGTCAAACACTAGGTCAAGAACTTGATGTACAGTTTTTGATGAAAATTATGACAATGAATGTATTGTAACACAAAGAAGGGGGTTGCAAATGCAGTGCCCTCATGATGGAAAGTGTCCGCTGGAAAATACTGGAAAATACTGCCATTTTGTTCAACGGTTGCAGAGAACTTCGTCTCAGCGCTCCTACAAGGTTCCGTAATTTTGCTTGGAGTTGTCTTCAGCAAATGTATAATAGATTTTAGTCAGCTCTATGTTTGCTGATGACTCCAAACCCAAATCTTTACCTTTGCAGCGTACAAAGGGTGTTCCCCTACGTGGGTTCGAAGATGAGAAGTTTTGTTTTGTGGCTTTCAGGAGAGGTCAGCGCCCACGGTTCGTAGTGTTGTAATGTTGAATGATTTTTTTGTTTACCTTTAGAGAAACGTTGTTAAGGATAGAGTTTGGGTTATGACTTCAATTTAGGGAGTTGTGGCCTCTTGACGGTATGAAGTTGGAGACATTGAAGGAGAAACGCGCAAATAAGAAACCCGAGGATCTCGAGATTGATTATGGTAAGTCCGTGACTAATCTATGAAAACCTTGTGCATATCTAATCCTTCTAAGCTTTGTGCCCATTTGATATGTGCAGAGGACTTTATCAAATCACAGGTGGTTGAAGTGCCTTGNCGAGATTGATTATGGTAAGTCCGTGACTAATCTATGAAAACCATGTGCATATCTAATCCTTCTAAGCTTTGTGCCCATTTGATATGTGCAGAGGACTTTATCAAATCACAGGTGGTTGAAGTGCCTTACATTGATCCAAGAGCATATGACTCCGACACCATGGATGAGGAGGAGGAACAAGAAGACGGTGAAGGTACTGATGAGGATGAAGAAGACAAGATTGAAGAGGAAAGTGAAGAGGAAGAGGAGAGTGAGAGGGCGAGTGTGGGAGGTGGATGGGGAAGAATCATATTCCCTCCATTCCGCAAAGGGAAACAAGTAACGTTGGATATGTGTGTGCCAACAAAAGAGGACGGGTCAGAGGGAGCATTTGAAAGGAGAGTGATAACGAAAAGCAAGAACCCAGATCTTCATTTGCAGGCCAAGAAATCCTTTTGGGGAGACCTATGGCCTCTCACGAGTCAACAAGAAAGTGGCAAAGAGAAGCAAGTAGATGCTGAGTGGTGTCGCCCAGATCAAGATCAGAAATGGGGTGCCTGGCCTTAGCAAGTGTTAAAAGACATTTCCCATAGAGAGAAAAAGAATTTTGTAGATACAATTACAATAATTCTGGAAAAAAAAACAAAAACAATATTGACACTTTGAGGCTTAGAGCACAATCACACCATACATATTACAAACAACAGTGCACAAGACATCTTTTAGATAACTGTGTAATGTGTATACATTATCTTACTCCTAAGTAACAAATAAAAGAATGGGGATCCTATCTAATAACTTGTCTATGTCTTTCAGACCCGAATTGGCAAACCATAGTTGTGGAATACTCTGATCCTTCCATCCCAAGTGGCTGTCACAATCACAAGCCCCCACAGGTGAGGCTGCCATGCGCTCCTCAAAAGCTTCAACTTCCCTCTGTTGCTCATTGCAACATCTTCCAGCTTCTCTTCAGGCCACGTTGTTGATCCTTTCATTGGAGAGAAACAGTCCACTTTCGGTAACTTCCTGTCCAAATCTGTGATACACTCGGACAGACCATCCCTACATTCTTGTCTGAGCCAAGGAATTGCCACAGATGCATTGTGCGAGAGAAAGCCCTCGTAAGACCGGATTCTTTTCGCTGTGTCTGCATATGGCTTCTTGCTGGGTAATTGAGAGTAGGTCCAGACATTAATGTATGAATCCTCTGATGTTGAGACAATGTGTTTACCGTCTGAAATGAATGAAGCAGAGGTTGTGCGAAGGCTAGAAGCTGCAAGCGCAAAAGACAGTTCCAATCTTCAGTCTTAAATAAAACAA
Organism: Erysimum cheiri; assembly: GCA_900406345.1. Taxonomy (NCBI): domain Eukaryota; kingdom Viridiplantae; phylum Streptophyta; class Magnoliopsida; order Brassicales; family Brassicaceae; genus Erysimum; species Erysimum cheiri. Next base: position 7,487 of record OVAQ01002447.1, on the reverse strand, counting down.
ATGCAATCATTCATCTGCAGTTATGAACAGATGCTAACCTTTAAGCTTGCAGATGACATCCTCTCCGCATATGATGCGAATCTGTGAATCAGCAGAAGTAACCATTACTTTGTCCAAGTCACTGTCACTGGGAAGAAATTGAAGACCAGTTATCCTTTTGCTTGCAACCTTCTTCTTCCCATGTACGTTGATCTCTTGCTCCATTTGCAGCTGATTATCTGACGTACACAATATCAACAATAATAAGCTCCCTCTCCAACAAACTCTTGCATCTGTTAAGAATTTGTCATTAAGCAATGATCTCAATATCTAATTGTAAGAAGATAAATGTACCGGATATATGGTAGAAGCGGCAGTTCCCTGTCATGGAACCTATGACTGCACCCTGCAAAACACTATAGTAAGCAGCGGATCGTAAGACTAAGGAAAACTAAAGTCTTTCAAAGTACCTTTCCATCTGGACGATAGCACACAGCTGTCACAATGTCTCTTATATCTGTGTAGTCAACAACCCGACAGCGAGTCACATCCCATATTCGAACTTTCCCATCAATTGATCCGCTTATAAAATAATTATCGTCCACAGGGTTGAATGCCACACAAGTCACTGTGTAAGAAGGAGAGGGAGAAGGTGTGAGTGAGTACACAGCAAAAAGGAAGAATCAAAAGTAGAGGAAATACTGAAGAAGAAGCTCACCGAAATTGTTATGAGTGAAAGTTCTGAGACATTCATCACAACCTACTCTCCATAAACGAACAGTCTCGTCGACAGAAGATGATAAGAGATACTGCAGCAAAGAGAGGTAAATGTAAGAGGGTATACTCAATCAAAGACTATATAAACGTAGGAAGAGTTTGAAAAAAAGATGTTTACCCCTTTCTCCGACCAGGAAAGATCCAAGATCTCACCTACATGTCCTCTGAACTCATGCAGAGGCTTCTCAAATATTCTGAAGATCGTAGGAGGTAACACAACGCAAGTTGAGTCTGATGACTTCCTCAAAAAACTAGTTGTCTTCTTTTCGGTTTTCTCATTGTTGATCTTGAGGGGCTGAATCTGAGAATGTTGATTCATCCCAAAGTAAACACCAGAATCAACCTCAGCTACTTCAAACTTGTCAGTTCTCTCTTCATCGGTTATGCTCCAAACTCGAACAACACAGTCTTCACCAGCGCTTGCAATGTATTTCCCATCAGGAGAAAACTTCATGGCTAAGATGGAGCCATCGTGCGCTGAAAATTCCTGGTCAATATACAGAGATGAAAGCTCCTTGACCTGCTTTTTGTGTGTCTGCACTCGCGCCACTTGATGCAATGATGATCTCACTGATTCACAGTCCATAGAGTCAAGAACATGTGTCAAAACACCAAGCTTCTTTAACCAGGATTTAGCACCTTTGTGGAGCAAATAATCATCTCTTTGAGTGGATGGAGAGTTGTGAAAATCGCCAAAGCTACCGGAGTTACTTGAACCGGATTCGCTCAATCCTTGAGGCATACTACTAGTACTAGAATCATTCCTGGCCAATAAGGATTGATCATCACCATCCTCAGCAGACGATGAATCAAATCCAGAGGACGTAGAAGATTCATTCCTCAACAAGAAATCCACCTCTTTGACACCATCAGCAGAAGAGCCGTTGACAAGGTTGGAATCAGAATGGGATGGTTGAAGCTCGGAATCGGCGTGTGTAGCAGTCTTTTTGAAACTAAAGCCCATAGATTGGAAAAACTTACGGCGTCGATTGGAAACACTGTCGGGAGAATTGGTCCAGAGATGCAAACCAAAGTCGTCGGGGGCATCAAAGAAGCGGTCTTCGTCTTCTTCGTCCCCAGGAGAAGCCATCACACACTCTAAACCAAAACAAAAAGGAAAGCCTTTCTTAGAAAGACTTCAACTTTGGCTACTAAAAAAAAGTATCATGCTTTCGTGCTAGTCAAATCAATAGTACTGCTGTGATTACTACAAAGAAAAAAGAGAAGAGAGAAATTTGAAAGATGGAGAAAAGGCAGAGTCAAACCAAAGACCAAAATGAAATAACGTGGAAGAGATTGCTTCCAACGCAATTAGAGTGATGAAGAAGAAGAAGAAGTGGTCAGAGGATTTTGTTTACCTGTCTCACCAAACCAAATTGTTGTTGAATCGAGTCGTCGCTCGTGATCTTTCTAAAAACAAAAACAAGAGTCTCCGTCGTCGGGCTGGGTTGTTAAAAACCGAACGAAAGGGTATGAAGAATCCGTCGGTTCGATTGGATTAAATTGGGACCCTTTCGTAAACGAACAAAAATTCAATAATCTTTGTATTTGGGTGTTAGAGAGTCGCGACTATATTATTATTAGCGAGATTAACGGAAAGGGAGGGACATATTCTTATTCTCTACNCAAGAGTCTCCGTCGTCGGGCTGGGTTGTTAAAAACCGAACGCAAGGGTATGAAGAATCCGTCGGTTCGATTGGATTAAATTGGGACCCTTTCGTAAACGAACAAAAATTCAATAATCTTTGTGTTAGAGAGTCGCGACTATATTATTATTAGCGAGATTAACGGAAAGGGAGGGACACATTCTTATTCTCTATCAAAATTAAAAATGAGATTTTCTTCCAAGAAAGGGCTACAAATAGGAGAGAGAGTGAGAGGAACAAATAAATTTTGCATATGTCGTTTTGTTCTCTCTTATCTTTCTTTTCTCCTTTTTTCCCTGCCTTTATATTTTTAAAATCATGTATGATACAAACCAAACCGGTGAAATCAAAAATATCACCAAAGTTTAAATCCTAAACAATATATTAAAATTGGTTTAGGCGGTTGTGTAGACTTTTNTTTTTTTTTTTTTTTTTTTTTTTTTTAACATACTTACTTTATTAAAACTTAGCCAGAGTTTACAAGATCAGATCGAATAGACTCTGATATGCGACTTGGAAGAACAGAATAAAAATTAAAATCAGACACTTCTAAACGCTGAGATTTGGCTAACAAATCAGCAGATTTATTAACTCGCCTTGAAGCTCNGTGTTTTTTTGTATTTTTTTTTTTTTTTTTTTTTTTTTTTTAACACACTTACTTTATTAAAACTTAGCCAGAGTTTACAAGATCATATCGAATAGACTCTGATATGCGACTTGGAAGAACATAATAAAAATTAAAATCAGACACTTCTAAACGCTGAGATTTGGCTAACAAATCAGCAGATTTATTAACTCGCCTTGAAGCTCAACTAAACTCAATATCAACAAACCTTCTTGCCCAGTCTTTAATCTCCTCTATCCAATTAACACTATCAAATCTCTGAATTCGACCACCAATGAGATTAACTAGCACCTGACAATCACCTTCAAAATTAACACGCCGATATCCTTTCACCCAAAGATTCTGCATAGCCAATAAAAGACTTTGGCATTCCGCTTCCAGAGCAGAGCGAACTACAAAACCAGTGGCTTGACCCGCTCCTTTAAATAATCCATTTTCATCTCTCATGATCCAAGCTGCAGTGGCTCTAGAATTTTGATTGATAAAACTACCGTCATAATTACATTTAATCCAACCCCGTCTTGGTCTTAACCAACTTGTAACTTGTCGACCTAGAGATGAACCACTATGAATAGCATTGTGTCTTAGAACAGGAATGGCCTCTATCACTGTTTCTACCCATTCTTTCGTATCACGAACAGCCTCATTATAATCCTTTCTCCAAGAGGTATCCTTACGTTGAAACACCAATTTATTTCTACTTTTCCAAAGCCTCCAAAGAATCCAAATCGGTAAATTCGATCATCTTTTGTTCCAAGCCATCCAAACAGAGTCTTCAACTTAGTTTCAAAAGAAACTAATGGATTAACTAGGCATGGGAGAGGAATATTTGATGCACGCCAAACCTGTATAGCATGAGGACAAGAAAAGAAAATATGATCAGTAGTCTCTTGCTCCGTAACGCACCTGCAACACAAATTATTAGTCACAATATGTCTTCGTTGCAATTCCTCTCCTGTAGCTAACGCTCTTGATAACATACGCCACAAAAAATGTTTTAGCTTTGGTACAATCTTTAACTTCCAAATCTGACTTTTAATTTGTGGATCTCCTGCTGGCGGTATAGCAACATGCTCATTATCAGGAAGATGAGAAGCTAACCAATACCCCGATTTAACCGAATAAACTCCATTATCCGTGTAATGCCAACCAAGAAAATCACAAGACTGAACCATACTGGTTTTTAAAGACAAAATGTGTTGAATATCATCAGGATGAACTCTTTCTCTAATCAATCTTTCATTCCAGCCACCTCGATGAGGAAGCAATAAGTCACAAACCAACAGATCTTGGCGGTCCACAGAAACAGGTCTTGGAGGCATGGGTGGATGTAAAGGAAGCCAGGGATCTAACCATGTTTGAATCAGCCTACCATTACCAACAATAAACCGCATACCACTTTTGAGGAGATCACGACCTTTAAGGATAGATTGCCAACCAAAGGAAGGAGAAGTGCCTCTCGGAGCATTAAGAATATTTGTAGTTGAAAAATAGCGACCCCGAAGCGTACGAGACATCAAGCAATCTGGATTATGCAGAATGCGCCAAGCCTGCTTGGCTAATAATGCATCATTAAATTTCTTTATATCTCTGAAACCCAAACCTCCCTCCTTTTTAAGATATTTTAATCGATCCCAAGCAACTCAATGCGTCGAACGTCTAGAAGAAGGAGAGTTCAACCAATAATTCGCCAGAATACGTTCAATATCTTCACAAATTGTTTTAAGCAGCTTAAAACAATTCATTGTATAAACAGGCATGGTCGCAGCTATAGATTTCAACAAAACCTCTTTACCTCCTGGAGACAAAAATTTATTATTCCAACCTTTTGTACGTTCCCGAACTTTCTCCACAATATACTGAAATAACTCAACTTTTTTTCGACCAAACTGTTCTGGCAATCCAAGATATTTACCACATCCACCTGTATTGTGAATTTGAAGTACTCTCCGGATCTGAGTCTTCATATACGTTTGTGTAGACTTATACCAAAAAATTAACAAACAATTTTTAAAAAATAATATAAAAATTAAAACAAAAACTTAAAGAAAAAAACTCATGTCAAGAAAACGAACAAGGAATCCAAGCAGTAGAACTAACCCAAACACCTTTTCTTCAAACCAGATCAAAGAAGAACCACCATCCAAGATAATAATAAGGCAACACGAGAAGAGACTTGACGACCAACTTCATACTTGCTAGATATCCGACGGAGCTGTTTTGTAAATCCATTTATCTTTACATTTGCATATCCAGTCTTACTACATAGTAACAGAATTTTAATTATTACTATAAAGTTGGTGCATCCATTTTCCTACCACAAATCCCTACCTTTTAATCCCTATCTTTTAATTAGCTTTAAATGATATATAAACACGAGCATTTATGTTGACTCGTTTCTACATTTCCATCTTTATTCAAGTCAATACTATATGTTTACCGCGTGTCCCGATCAATAGAAAATTATGATCGCACACGTAACGTAACGTGTTTTCTAATTGTATTTTGTTGACAATACTTAGTTCCTCCATGGAAATATATATATTCCAAGGCCTACCACTCACTCACCCAACTACTAAAATTAATTTTATAAAATGATCCACGGCGAAAGTATTGTTAATTGATTATACAAATTAATTATAGATTTTAATCGTAGAGGGAATAAATATGTGTGATATGGAAGAATAAAAACAAAATCGTTATTTTTTAAGAAAATGTTGCCAACAAAAAAACAAAAAGGAATTGGTGAGGAGTCATAGAAGAAGAGTCAGTCGTGCGTTCAATCTTCGTGGCCGTGACCGTGAGTGTGGCCTTGTGGGGGTTCCTCACTCTCCACCTTATGATATTCTTTTTTTTTTGTCAACTCTTATGATTTTTTTTTTTTTTTGGTAAAAGCCAACTCTTATGATATTATCTCTTCTCTCTTTTCTTTCTCAATTATTATTCATATCAAAGATTTTTCAATTGTTTTACACTCAGAACCAAATTTTTGAATTTTCACCACCGTTGAATCAACCACAACAGCCACTCGTCTCGCCATTGATCGCGCAATGCGGAATCGATTACTGTCTTTCCCGCAACCAAACTTGGTTACTCCTTCCCTTCTTCAAATATATTTTAATCGTTTCTCTTTTTCTCTGTAATTTTTCTTATTCTGTCTTTTGTTCCTTTGATAATGGGTAAGTTTTTGTTTGTAGTTTAGGTTGTAATTTTCTTTATGAAATGAAATTTTCACATTAAAACCAAAAAAAAAAAAAAAACTTTTGAATATATTAGCAAGAAGAATACGTTTCTCATGAACAGAGAGACAGAAAGGCCGTCAAAACAACCTTCTCTTGAGCTTTGCTTTTCCTAAAAGGCCGTTAAAACAATTATTGGGTTTTCTAAATTCCAATAAAGTCATTCGTGAAAACTCTTATATGGGCTCTCAGGTAGACTCTTTGTGATGAAACCCAAACCAAAAACGTGTCTAAATAATTTTATTAAGGAAGCGGAGTTATGTTATATAATCTGAAGCATTCTAATTTCTAACCATTCTAATAGAGCTTTTGGTTGTTAATTTCTTTTCTTGTCGTAAAAAATTCGACGAACCATTTTTCACTATTAAATCCAAATCTTGGAAATTTTTTAACTCTTGATGAAGTTCGAAAACAAAAAGATACTACATGATAATATTTAATTTTTATTTCATTTCCGAATGTTGGACTACACGGTCAAACCCTACAACTAGCTCTTTTTATGTCCTCTATATTTGAGCGGACCCTAGTACGAATTTATTTTATAGGACGAACTATATCATTTGTCCAATTGGGATGTGGTCCAAAACTCAACGATGGCTCGCCCTATATTCTCGGGGGTTGTAATAAATCAGCTCCACATTACAATCTTACAGTTTTTTTTTTTCCTAATAAATTCCATCTTAAGATTTCATTAATATTTAAAAACTAAAATACAAGAACCGGAAAAAATCGCATCTCTTCAGCTCTACCAGCTCCATAGCCAAAGCCAAAGACAAACATCTCCAATACGGAAACACTTTTGAAAAATAAAAACCTTAGACAAACGACATCAAGGCCAAAAACTAAACAAAACCCATACAACTAACCTGAGCATTGAACCAAAGGTTTCTCACAATCAAATCCATAGAACTAATACATGCTAACGTTTATGAACATAATTATTAATGAAATATGGAGAACCGGAGATCAACGGTAATCTCATCTCTATGTAAGATAGTATAAATAATAAATTTTATTTTTTACGAGAATCAAATATAATATTTTTCTGAAACACCTTTGTAATACTATAGCATAATCAAATATTTGATATATTTTTACCCATTTTCAAAAGTTAATATTATTTTAAATTGTAATTAGTAAAAATAGAAAATGACACAAATGTTTTCTTTTATTTGGGTCACTATATTTCTTTGGAAGGCCACCGTATTAGGGCATTGGTAA